>VWZL01005242.1:693051-770070 GCA_013396915.1 Stercorarius parasiticus | reverse complement strand
CCAAGCCCGCCCCGTCGCGGCACTCACGGCGGCGGCTGCAGCGGAGCGTCTCACGTCTCAGCGAGGCGCTTCTGCCCGTGGGTCGGGGCTCCCGAGTGCGGGGCTCCGCGCCTCGCCGGGGTGTTTTAAGGCTTCCCCNAATCCCTCCCGAGGGCTGCAGCCAGGCTCTGCCTCGCAGGGCGTTGCGTGTCCCGGGTCCGGCCGTGGGAGCCCGGGTGGCTGTCACCATCCAGCCGCCGCGCCGCCCGGTGCCCGAGGCCGGCAGGGGAAGGGGAGTGTGGGGAACGGGTTTACCCCGCTCCTACGCCACCGGACGCCTGAGCTTCGTAGCAGGAGTGCTGCCGAACGTAAAGCCAAGAAAGCAAAGCGGTTTGGGGCAACCGAAAGTACCAAATCAGTGCCACAGGCTCAGACATCGTACCTACTGAATGGGTAAATCTTGAGGCTTAACTCCCCAGGGGACGGGCAGTGGAGCTGCGGCAATGAAAATGTACCTCCCTCCATGCCCGCTCTGCCAGGGACACCCTCTACTCCCCTGCCCGGGGCCACCTTCTTGAGCAACTTGTCTGAAGTGAATTTATTCTGTTTTCTTTCTGTGCCTGAGCCACATGCCACAGAAAACAGCTCACCAATGCCATGGGATCACGCCAGCCTTTCCAGTAGCCGTCCTGACCCAAGGGAACCACTGGTAAATCTGGGACATGGCAACTTCTCCCAGCAACAAAAGACTACAGTGACTGATCTGGCCAAGGTGCCAGATTTATGTGTCTCCCTGAACTTGTCCAGCCATAGAGTCAGTGGGGAGAGACAGGCACCCTGACAGTGGTCTGATCCCTCGTACAACAGAGGTCTGAGATAAGCAAAGCAGGCATCTTCCAGCAACATCCTTTTCCAGTGGTTACAGCAGCAGCCTAGGCGACTAAACTAGACTGGACACCTGGCTACCAGCGTGCCTGACATTGAGTAAGATGAATCCAACCCAAATGAAGTTTCAGAATTTGTGAGGAGTTTGGTACGGTTGGAAATTATTCATACATATTAGTAAAATAAAGTTAATTCTTTAGAAACAGGTAATTTCATCAGCATCTTGATGACCAATGACTAATTCCAGTTGGAATGACAAATCATGACTCTGATCGTATCTTATTTTTACTTTCATTTGAAGGTAAAATAACAATCACCCAAGTAAGAACATTAGACATTCTGACAGAAAGCTTTAAGACATATTCTAAAATTATATCATACATATACTACTGTAAATGTAGTTATTAATTTCTATAGTTACTATCATATGCAGTTACTGGCTTAATATAATCCAGCAGACTCTGAAAAACAATATTCTGTTTGCAAGAGCAAAGCCAGAAATTGTTTTCATCACTCCAGAAACAGAATCTCAACATTATCTAAAAAAAAACCCTAGCAAATAAATGCCTCTTGCAGCGTGCGAGGAAGGTCACTGGACTATGTCCATTTCAAGCCATGGAAGCAAAGAAAATTCCAGAGTTCGTAACGTCAAGAGATATTTTGAAATCTTCATGACTCCATAGTGGCCACAAGCCTTACAGCAAGATTACAGGCTGCCTTTTATCACATACTGAGTCAAGAATTTTAACGTGTGTGAATAATTTTCCATGCCACAGCCAGCAATGCTAGCTCCTAATTTCAGCAGAGCTGTGCATAGGGGGACATCACATCTTACCAAGTGGCCTCATTGCATCCCCACGCTCTCTGTCCTCCCACCAGCAGCACTCCTGTACATGTAGTGTTCACGTTGTCCTCACATTGGCCCAACAGAGGCAGCTGATGTGACTGGCTGATACCTGTGACACTGCAAACGCCCTAGAGAGCAACCGTGCTCTGGCTCCATCACTTTCCCTTTGCCACACTGAATTCAATAAACTGCCTAATCCAAAGCTTGCATTGATCCAGTTTATCAGTTTTTATGGGGTGTAGGGGACAAGCAGTGACAGCACCAAGAGACTGAAGCACCTGGGATGGTGTGCCACAACAACAGCTCTCACCAGCTTCAGCCTGATTCTGCCACAACCGCCTCCCACCAGCTCGCAGGGCTGGGGGTGACTTTCTCACCCTTAAACTCTCTCACCACTTACAACTGAGATTGCTTCTCTCCCACTAGCACCACTATTTGTACACGATCAATCTTCAAGGCAGTTCAAAGAAAGAGGAGTAAGCTAACAGACTACAAGAAAAGCAAGATAAATGTGAAGTCTGGCATGTGCATGCCTACTTGGGCTAGAGGGAGGCAACAACATTCCCCCATCACGGGTATGACGCAGCAGTCTATCACGCTGCCGTGTCTTGGGACAGATCACCACCCGGGCAGTCGGCTGTCAGCATCTCCAGAAACCCTGGATGAATCCCTGCTCTTTTCCTAGCATGAGGTACGAGGAGTAAGCTGCTCCCTCCAAGAAAACGATTAAAAAATCATATCTGCTAAGCCCATTTACAAAATGCTGGGTCTGGAGCAAAAGCTCCCCACAAAAATAAGGTACAGACCACACTAACAGTCAGTTTGCTTCACAGCAGGAGAGGAGTGAGGGAAATCCTCTCTCTTGTGCAGGAGGAGGAATCAAATTCACCCCCCATATGAGACAGCAGTTCCTGCAACTGCAGGCTGCTGGGCAGGGTCCGGGGAGAGGTTTTCTTCCCTGCAGCACCATGACCCCAGTCAACTCATTCGTTGCGGCTTACCTTTGGAAGAAGGAGCGTTTCCCAGCTTGTCCTGAGTTTGGACTCACACCCCACTCTGAGGGGCTTAAAGGTTCATGAGATGTCAAACCTTACCACTCTCGCTGCACCTCCAGAATGACACTCCTTTCCGTACAGTTCCAGCATTTAATTTGGGAAACCCAAAACTTTAATCACCCTGCTTTCCACAGTGCCTATTTCTGTAGCAGTATTGAGGCACTGCCCAGCTCCAGGTGTGTGCTTTTGCCCCATTTCATCATTTAAGATGAAGCATACACCTTAGAGCCTTCTTGAGTCCAGAAACTTTTATGTTTGGAGACATTCTATAAGGTCTTACAAAAATTTCCTCTCTCTTCTTCTGTTTTGAAACACTGAAAATCTATACAGGCTCATCCAGTTCCTACCGTAAAACATATATTAAGCTTAAATAATATAGATAAAACCTACTTTGGATACATACCATAATCATCAGCGTAATCTCAACGCAACAAATACAGGCATTTTTAAATCGGTGAAACAAACCCTATACCTAAAGTTACAGACATACGTAGGTTCCAGTGTATCAGTGAGACTGAGTGTTCCTAGGTCTCAGTGATCTCAATGGATGTTTTACAAGTGGTTTCCAGAGTCAAAGTCTCCTGCACCTTTGATGAGGCCTGTTGTTGATTGCTCCACATGGGTGCTTGCCCAGCATTGCTGTCCTCACACTAAGCAGGCAGGCGTTTGTATCCTGGCAAAGGTCAGAGCTGCACTTTCCACAAGCAGATTTAGGATGGGCTATAAAGGTGAAGGAGAAGGAGGTGAGGGTAGCTGGAAAGAAATGAGTAAGACTCAGAAGATCTGGTGAAGAAAGTTGGGAAGAACGGAATGGAGTTAACGAATGCAGCCTGGGAGAGAGAGCAGAACGACACAGGCACAGCTCAGGAGTGGCAGCACTTAGATATTCATACTTTTTCTTTGCCAAATGTTATGGACTTGCAGATGTGCAACTCCTAGCTACACTATAGCTAAGCAATCCAGAACTTGAAGAGTATTTAACTACGTCCAGAAAGAAACCCAGGAGTTTCAAAGCTCTGAGCTGGTATCAAGGCCAGGTACAGCACTGATGGGGAAAAAAGTGCAAAGGAACCTGACAGTTAAATTTTGCCATCTTTTTAGTATCATGACATTTAAAGATTCACTAGACGGCTGTTTAGCCTACAATTTTCAGACTACACTAAGAAGACTTCCAAGATACCAACACATTAAAAGTAAGATGATATTGTTCTACATGCAGCATAAATGTGAAAGAAAATTCAAGTCATTTATTAATGGTAATATATATGATTGCACCAAACAGGGGCATCATATTTGCCTTAATTAAAACAAAATTTGGTGGGACTAACTTTGGACAGAATATGATTTATAGCATGCTTTCTGTGGTAGGCATGGAATTAAAGCTGTTCTTTATTATTACAAACACACACTATGTCATTTTCTCAAGGAAGCAAAGTAAGGTTGTGTGCATCAGTGATCCTAAACTAACATTCCGTAATAGTCCATTAATACTCCTTGTTTGAAATACAAGAACAAGATCAATCTCCTAGTAGAGGGAAAGTGTTAAAAATTGAAGTCCCAGGAAGAAAAGATTTATGTGGTACGAGAGACCTGGAAATGGCAGATTTTATCAGCTGATGTTGCCTGAGCTCTTGCAGTTAAAATGTCTCACTAAAGGTTTCCATAGCTGAGCAAACCATCCAGAAATGCTGAATCTTTAGGACTGCAAGTTCAGTCAGATAAGCGGTGCGTAATTATTCAGTAGTCACATGAATTTATCTGAACCTATTTGAACAGAAAACGGGGCTGTTAATCTCACAAAATCAGGCTCTCACACACTTTACAGTACTGCTAATTTCAGTCTGCTTAGCAATACTTTCAGAAAAGCTTCTTGTTGTGCTTTGATATGTCACACCAATACCCACATTTCCTAACTTTTATGGGACCCTTTCAGCACTTTTATTCGCTTCCCCCTGTACACAGCGGTAAGAGTTGAACAGAACACCCTCTAATCCTAAAGCCACCGGCCCTTTCTGCCTGCTCAGCAGTAGTACTGTTTTCAAGAGGCATCCTTGGGAGTCCAGCAAGCATTAAGCAGGTTGGTAATACTCCATCAAAAACCAGGGCTCTGGCTAAGTACAAACAACATGAAAATACAAGAGAAAAGAAAAAACTATTGGATCAAACCAAAGGGCTATCTATCTTGCCCTCGGTGGCATCTCAAAGCAGATTCCTAAAACTGTCAGAATACATTACTCTATTTTCCACTATACTTTTCCCAGCCTCTAGAAAATTGTGGTTTAGGGACCTCCTAAATAGCAGTTGAGGTTTTGTACATTACAGTAAATTTTGAGCGTCACCAGCCTCCTGTGCCAGAGTTCCACAGCATTCCTGCTGTGGATCATAGGACAGGAATGGAAGCCACCAGCTGGCACTCATCCCTCTGTTACAGCTTTGATGTGACTACCTGCTCCTGCAGGTCCCCCCTCCCCACAGCGCTGGGACAGTCCAACACTGGTACCCAGGAGATGGGTGTTATTCATACACCAAGGTGGTGAGTGCCTTCACATGGCAGCATGACACCGCTGTCACCAAGATGCCTAGCCGAGCCACGGAGCCATCTGCATGGCACCTCCCACCCTCTGGCAGGGAAAGGGAAAGGGAAAGGGAAAGGCAACTCGCCATGACACGAACTACTCATGGTGACGCGCCAATGGGTCTTGTACAGCCACTTGACCGTGAGCTGCGGACCCAAGATGTAATACAAATAAATGCTTTGCTATTTAAAGCAACGTTGTTCGCAGCTTCACCTCAAAGGCCCTGCGAGCATTTGACTCACAGTCACAGCAACATATGACTGGAAACCAAAAAAAAACGAAGCCTGGTTTCAGTGGAATCTTCTAACAAAAGTTGTTGGTTTTCTTTTTTTGAAAACACAGCCAGAGAGACTTCTGAAATACTGCAACAAGGTCAGAGGAGCATCAGCAACTGTCCTGAGGACACACAGTACAATGCACAGTTTTGACAGGAACACGACAATACTCAAATAAGCAACAGAATAAACCCCAGTATTTGCAACTGTAATGACGTTTGTTTTGCTATACCTTCTTCCCTTTCCCACTCCCCCAGGACAGCAGAAAAACAAAGACAGATTAGCAGAGTGGAGATCAAAACACTACCTCTGGCAACACGTCTACTGCTGAGACCAAAGTCAGTAAGGAGCAGCTTACAATAAGATAGTGGTTTAAAGCAAATGAATCAAGTGTTTATATCCAAAACAAAAATTTCTCTACGCTGAAAGAAAGTGATTTTTCATGCATATAAGACGAGGAAGTTGGCAAAGTTGTCATGACTTAAAGACAACCAGAATTACTAGAATTAACCATTCTCTGCTTCAGTGTACATCTTGACTTCAATCCTGTTAAAGAGGGAAATGGGAGAAAAAACTGAGAGAAGTCCGGACAGGCTATGCTGTCAGACTGTGCTGAGTGACTCTGCTTGAAAAAGAAACAACAAAGGCTTGCCTGAAATATAAGAGATATCAGAGGTTGATGGGATTGTGCCAAGGACTGAAGAAATCCAATCACACTTACATGGAGAACTGTCACACATCTTACCTGCAGGGAGTAAATCAGAGAGGCAGATTTAAGAAAAACATCTGCAAATGCTTCTGAAAAACCCTACTATGTATGTTCATTTGCAGAATATTACCACTTACTGATATGTGTATAGAAGTGAATTCAGCTGCATCCAAGGCACTGGAGCTGAAAAACGTTCTTATGCTTAAAATGTGGATATTATACACAAAAAAACCCAACCATCTTCTCTCCTAGCAGGTTCACAGTCCAAGCAGAGTCAGAATCACTTTTGTATCCTGTCCTGCAACACTGATACAGCTGAGAGTTAACTTTACCCCAGATGGTGTCATAATTTTGTCTGCATTGAATGCTTTATTACTTGTCATGGCACGCAGCACAGGAAACTTTAAGTGCCAAAGTTGCAGCACTTTTAAAAAGCAGATCGAAACCTGGAGACAGGGGCGATAGATTGATTAATTCCATGGTAATACAGGAGGGGATTTGTCTCTGCTAGCTTTGGCTATCCAAAAAGTAGGCTCCTGCTTTAAGAATTGGTCCTTGTGGTCAAAAAAAACCCCAAAAAGGCAGGCGGCTGCAGAGCAATTCACGTAAGATAAATGTCCATCACAACTGGGACCCCACCAGGAGATGCTCTTCTCTCCCCATCATCTTAAAACATACAGATCACAGACTACCTAATCGTGCACAGTCAAAGAAACCGAAGAACAGACTGCACATTGGTGACAGGGAACCCTTCACCATCACAAGGGCTTGGATACCACAGAGGACCACAGCAGTTGCCCATACTAGAGATCATTCTTCATTTAACAGGCCTAGGGTTTAGGAAAGTGTCATACACTTAAGATGGCATCATACCAACTGTACTGGTCTCACAGAGCAGGGACACATGGAAATGTCTTGATTTGCTCTTAAAAAAATGTCCAAAGGGTCTTGGTTGTGCACTGGCCTTCTGCAGTTTGGTTGTATCTTAGCTAACAGCTTTTCACTCCTGCTAAATGGATCAGTGCCATCAAATAAATTCCATGTTCAGCCATTAATTCAATAATTCTAACACTGGGAAAGAAATGTTTATCCATTATTCTGGGGTTTTTTCCTCACAAACCAGTGCAATTTGGAACAAAAGAGCATGACAGCTGTAACGGTAAGGGCATGCTTATTTTGTGTGTGACAAGCACAAGAAGAACATGGATTACATTGTCTGTTTCACAGCAGACTTGATAGATGTTTGTAAAACCAGCCAAAATTTCTCCAGTTATAAGAATTGACATGATCACTAGATATATTCCAAAGATTTTCTGGCATTTTCTTGGCTATCTCTTCTGTGCATTTCCTATGCTCTTAATTGTTCAAAGAATAATAGTGGTTCCTCACTTTTCAGAAGTTTCTGGACAATATTGGGGTTTTTTTGCCAAGCAGAAGATTAAAAAGAGGATCCATTATTTAAAGGTGTTAAATCAAACCAATCCCTACAGTAACCTTCTCAGTCCAGCGGTGCTATTGGATTGTGGTGGATTCACCATTGTGATGAATTACCACATCTGCTTTTAATGAACTGACCTTACAGTGCAAAATTAATATGATGCAACTTTTGCGTTGTCATGATGGTATGACTGTTGAGTTTATATTCCCAGGATTTAGGTGGGTTTTTCTAGATTTTTTTTTTTTACTACAGGTAACGGCAATACATGGGTAAAACTAAAAAAAAAAAATCTCCTCCAGATCCATCCATATAGAAACACGCAGGAAAACCCTTGGTAAACATTGGGTTAACTTGGAGTTATAACTGCTTTCACTACTGTAAAAGACCATACTAATTCATCTGCCACCCAGATATATAAATACTATTAGAGATAGTTTTTAATATGGCGCAACAGGACATGGTAGCCTGTTTAGAGTGTGCCCACCTGCTCAGCTCCTATCAAGGGCGGGACACTTATCAGCTATGTTTAAAAAACAGCCTCAGATATATTTTCAGGTGAAGCTTTAATCTGAACGTTTACTGTGTTTGAAACCAGTGTTTTCAGCATGTTTCTGCTTCCAGAAGATCTTATCATGCCCACCTAGTCATGAGATAGATGATAAAAGTACAGTATAGGAAACAAACAAAAAGGAGACTCTTGGAGGTTGGTTGCCCAGTTCTACGTATTTTCTTAAAGTCATAAATTTATAGAATTGGTCCTGCCCTTCTAGGGAGTTTGAGGAAGGGTAAAATAACCCATGTCCAGTTAAGTACTGAAGAGGATACATCAAAAGGGGCAGTCTCATTACAGTGTGGCATCACCATACAACTGGGGAGCCTTTTTTGTCCTGTGCAGCTTTTAGGGGCAAATTATTCCTATGATGGAGTCCCAAAGCCTCATTTATCAGTGGCTTTGATTGCTGATGTGATATAACAGTGCCAGTACAGGTCAGACTCACTCTGGGTGTATTTCATCGAAACTATATTTATCTGTTAGCTTGTCTGTGCTGTGCGTAACCCAAGTATCCAAGCATCTCATAAATGGCAGTGAACTCAGTTTAATTTGCCAGGGAAAAATACAGCCCCACTCCCCACTAAAAGCAAATGTCCTAACAAAGTCAATGAGCAGTGCCTTTTGAGCAAAAAAAAAAAAATTGCACTATCTTCTGCAGGAATTCAGTTGGCATCCCTTGGTATACCACATTCTCCGTGGACTACAAACGCAGTGCACAACCCCCAAAGTTGTAACTACAGGAGCGAGTGGTACCCCAGGACCCGCACACCCTCTAAAGAAACTGCTTGTTCCCAAAGGGAATTGCCCTGGTGTGGAATGTAGTAAAATTCCTTGATTGGCATTGATTTACTGCAAGAGAGTGGGTAGTATCAAAGGATCAGAACATTTCATTTCTTGTCAAGGAAAGCAGGATGAACGTACATTCCCAGGGAGGAGGAAATTCCTACACATGTGAAGAGTTCTAGATCCTGACCCTTGCTTCAGGGATGGTGCATACACTGTGTACCAAAAAATATATGTACCTGTTGTATCTTAAAGAACCACTGTGAGCAAGGGCCAGCAGACAGGGTTGCCCCTCTCCCTAGAGAATTCCTCTCTTACTTAATTTTCTCTTCCATGCTGTTTTGAGCAGTGGCCCAGACCTAGAAATTTTGTCATTATCGTGAACACATACATGAACATGTTCAGCATGCTCCCACCATGCCTCTTCTGCAGGACTCAGGAGGAGCTTAATCACCTCCCTAACCAAATTGTAACTGCTCCAAATTGCAGGGGAGCTTGATGGGCACTAACAAGTCTGTTGCTTTCAAAGTGGAGCCAACAGTTGACTTTGAGTGCTTTCAGCCCTGCTGCTAAAGTGCCACATTCCAAATCTCACCCAGTGACTTACACACCCATATCCCATCTCGATTCCAGTTTAGGTGGAACTGAGACAGCATGACTTTCGCTTTTTTTTTAGTTTGATAAATTAAAACTACTCCTGAGATCAGCATGGGTGCCAGGATCAGGTTGTGCTGCATGTCTCCACAGGTGCGATCACTAAACAAACTAAATCTAAACTAAGATCACCTCAAATGAGGAGCTGCCTCTTCCTTGTAGCTCTGAGGGACATTCTGCAATTTCCTTGTAATTTCAGAATTCTCAGGGACCAGGTTCGCATTCTGGGAGGGCTCTTGTAAGAGTTGTACCTGTCAGTGATTCCAGAATTCCTCTCAGCTGGATTCAGCACTGCTGAAAAAGGTGTGCTAACTCTTATCAGAAGTACATTTACACATGGCGGAAGTTGTGTCCCTAAATGCGAAAACCAGTGCTACTGCAGAGCAGGCTGTAAAAGAAATTATTTTCCTTTGGAAAGTGCCTGGATGTCAGTCATACCCCTTTATGTGAATTACCTATTTTGCAAGTTTTTTTATAAAGTGTAACACATGCAGTTTGCCATGCTTTAAAATATTCTCATCGAATATAGTTGAAAAAATATCTATGTGATAGTAAGGATGAAGATAATTTTCCTCTCATTGTGTTGAGTCCCACAGTATTGAGCTGCAACACGACAGACAGCATCCCAAGGCACCCTTCCCCAAACCACGGTGTCTGCGCAATCCATCACTAGCAACCGGTCCAGCTTTCCTTGTTGTTTTCTGTTTGGGTTCTCTAGTCACTTTTGACTCTGTTTGAAATCCCAAGCTCTTCCAGTCATTCTAACACAATTCAATGGGTTTGGGTTTCATTCTTAAAACTGAAACAGTTGTTGCATCATTTATGCCGGCAAAAGTCCGTGCCTGGGCCTGATTAGCAAGTCCTCAGGAAGGTGCTGTCTTCACTGGCGTTTGGCTTGGTCCCGTTTAATGTTTATTAAAGTATAACATCACCTACACACACTGATGAACCTGATCCAGGAAAGGGGCGAGGGCAGAGGAAGGCAAACCTCCATGTTGCTTTTTGTCTCTTCTTTTACATTGACAGCGTAAATGGTGTTGAGACATTACCAAGAAAGACTCCTCCAATAGGGAAACCATATCAGATTAAGCCTCAAGGCTAAACTCATTTTACAAACAGGTAGAGAGAAAAAACACAGCAAGCTTTAAAAAACCCAGCCCTGCTATTTAAAGTTACACACTCGTTTCTAGGGATAAATTCTGTCTGTGCACTGGAACAGAAAGGACATGGTCACCGCAGAGCGTCTCCTCAGACTTCAGATAGCTTGGAGGTGTCCCTGTGAATAAGCCAGGCCTTTTGAGATCCGCTGAGCTCATCTTTGAGAGCTGCCTGCCCACGATTCATGGAGGTGGGAACATTCAGGGAAATGACATATGGCCCTGTAGGAGAAGTGGCCACATCTGTGTTAGCAACTGCAGTGATCCAGGGCACTTCTCTGGCCACAAAGGCAAGCAGACAGCACAGCTTTTGTCCACACAGCTAAACTGTTTTCTCATCCCTAAAACAGGGTAGCCTTGTCCGAACAGCCTCTCTCTGTTCTGGTCATATCTGACAAGTGCCACCTCTTGGAAGCTTACCATTTACAGAAGCCTTGGCTTTAATTTCATTTATTGTTTCATTTATTCATTGGGATTACTTTTTGAGGAGGTTGCTAGACCTCATGAGTGCAAATCACTGGGGATAAAAGGATCAGTGGGATTTCGAGATGTTCGAGACCACACCAGCTACAAACCAATTTTTGATTATTAAAAAAGTGAAGGTGAAAATAAATTAAAAAAAAAACTCAAAAGAAAGAAAAGGGATGATTATGTAGATTTGAATAAGCTGGAAATTTTAACACAAAAAAAAATGGTAAGCGAAGCAAAAGGATGCAAATCTATGGTAAACAGGGCTAACAATAGTCAGAAGGATACTGTGAACATAAAGGGAGCAAAAGGAATCCTAACCAGTGCAACTGGAAATTATAAGATTGCCAAAAATAGTCCAGAAAAGGCAGAAGTGTTCAATAAATAACTGTTGTATAGTTGGCCAAGGATCAGATGATGTGATCATTTCATAAGAAAATCATGAAACGATTTTCACTCCAACGGTGCATCTGAAGGACATCAAATAAGAGCTACTGATTTTAGACATATTTATAGAGTTAAGTTGCAGAACTAGCACACGAGAGTTTAAAAGGAATTATGTGAAAACCCCTCCAGACCATTAGCATTGATTGTTCAGTAACTCTTGTAATACCAGAGAAGTTGCAGAAGAGGAGAAAAAGTAACACACCACCAGTATTTAAAAAAAATAATAAAATTAAGAGGGAACAAATGACACAACTCAGGTAATTACAAGATTGTCAGACTGACTAACATCAATCCCAGGCAAAATGAAGGAATGGCTGATACAGGACCCAATTAATAAAGAATAAAAGAAAGGCAGTATAATTATCGTCACTCAGCGGGGGTTTCTGGAAAATAGATCCTGTCAAACTAACTTGACATCTTTCTCTGATGAGATTACAAATTGGCTGATAGAGGTAATGGTATCACTATATTTGGACTTCTACAAGACATTTTATGCAGTCAGTACCATATATTGCAAAAAACGTTGATTGAGAATGTTATGAATCAACACTGCACACATTAAACGGATTAAAACTGGCAAGCAGTTACATACCAGAACGTCGCTGTAAAGATGTATGTTTTTAGTGAGGTTCAGTGGGGATCCAGTCTCGGTCCTACACCAGTTAACATTTTTGCCTGAGATGCGGAAGGAAGCATAAAGTCATCGTTGATGAGAACTGTAGATAACACAAAGACTGGGTGAGAAGTATATAATTAAGATGATAAATGACGGATATGGAGGGATTTATGGTGCCTTATGATGCATCAGAGGTGATGTATGATGTTACTGCACATCAAAAAATACACACACGCTTTCTCCCACATATACATAGACCAGCAGGAAAACTCATGAAATGGGGAACATAAAAGCAAACATTCAACGCTTAGCCAAATTTTACCACATGGCAAGGTGCACAGAAGAAAAAAACATAGTATTAGGACCAGCTGGTGGTCATATGTTTAGAAACAAAGGAAGGAGGGCATCTCTGGGGACTCAATTTGGAGAAACAGTGTCCCTTATGAATATGAGATCTCATGCAAGCAGGAACATAACTGCCAGGAAGGAACATGTGTTCTCAGTTCAGTTCTGTGGCCAAAAAAGGAGCTTCAGATCTCCTAAAAAGATGAGGAGCTGGTCCTGCTTTTGCACTGAACATTGATGTAATCACAACTGGAATATCGTATCCTGGAAAGGACTTTGATAACTGAGAGGGATCAAGGCAGCATTGAGAAAGATTAAAGAACAAGAGGAAGCAACTGTTAGTAACACTGCAGGAACTCAATCTGTTTAGTTAACGAAGTAAAAGGTTAAACGGTAATTTGATGAGTTTGTAAGTACATACGAGGGAATACAACTTTGCTAATGGGTTATTCAGCTCAGCAGACAAAGAAAAGCAAGTAGATGAAAGTTAAGGCTGGAGATATTTACAACGGAAATGAGATGCAAAATCTGGCTTTGGTAGAAAACAGTCTATGAAGCACATTTTCTGGAAATGGCAATTTTTAAACAAACACTGAATGTTGTTCAAAAGCCAGTACTCTAGATGTAACACAAATCAACTTAGGAGAGTCCTACAGCCTGTGATACACAAGAGGTCAGCCCACAGGACCTGCTTCTGCCCTTACTACCTATTTAAGGGGTAAAACAGTATAATTGGCATAGGGATGACTCCCTGAGTCTGCAGAGAGCCTGAAATACGAAATTAAAGAGGTCTGCACTGCCACCAGGCTCAGTAATGTTAGCACCAAGGCTTGCTGAGCTGGAGTGCCCGGTGCAACATTGGCAGAGGGTTGTAAATCTGATGGTAGGAAAGCGAGAAGCAGTCAACCATGCTCCTGCAGGTGTGCTGCGGATGGCTGTTAAAGCAGTGAGTTGCTGGAGACCAGTGACCTACCACCCCAATGAGGTCATATAGCGTACTGGGAAAGGAATCAAGGTATAGAATGGGATTCAATGATTCCTAAAACCCCGAGATGGTTTAGCCCTCCCTGGAAAGTGATGCTACAATGGGGAACTCACGCTTACAGATTCCCTTGGAAGAACTGTGAATTCTGGATGCTAAACCCTATGCCCTTACTACCATACCTTACTACCATACAGCACAGGTATAGAAGGAAGGGGAAATACCATTAGCCCTGTGAGAATAACATGCAGCAGATAAACAAAGAGGAAGAAACCAAAACTGGTCTATAAATCACAAAAACATTTTTTGTATCTATTATCAAAAGGTACACGCACTGAAACATATAGAAGGATGTTTGTAGAAAGGTTGTGGACATGGGAATCATAGGAAGAGAAACAAAAAGAAGCAGTAAGAGCAGTAATTTTTAATAGAAGCAGTTTGTAATAAAGGGGAAAGCCATATCTAAGACTGTGCTGTGTGGTATATAATTCAAGATTTAATCTAAATGTACCAATTTCCTTCACAAAAAAATAGGTGATATTCTAAACTGTCAAATTAAATGGAGGAAAAATATAATCTGCCACCCACTGCTTCCTGCATTTTGATAGTTAAAAACCTTCACTTAACTTGCAGAGTGCTTTAATTTGAGCCTTATGTTTTCAATTTCTCTCAGATCAAGCTCTTCATCTCCCTCAATTCTCCACAGATTTGAGGCTGGCGTGAGAATAACAGAGGCAATCACTCATTGTTAACAATGGCAAATACAAAATAAGCAGGAAAGAGACACACTCCTTGCCAGGCCTTGTAATTACAAATTTGGCTTGGTTCACGCAAGTTCAACTCAATCCAGATTTTTCTGTAAATATTGAGGGTCCAAATCCAACAGAGAAACGTTGCTGGAATTGCACAAAGGATGAATTTAACCCAGACAGCTTAATGCCTCTGTGTTTCTCATGTGCATATCCCCGTTTGGTTTTGTCATGCAGGAAGTGAATGCGCACATTATAAGCCATCCACAAAAGGACTTTATGAGGAACAGCTGGAAAACTTTGCCAGTTCCAAACACACCACAGGTATGGGTCTTTTCAGTCAGCACACAGACTTTTTCAGCTTTTGTGCTGAAGACTCCAGTGCATGGGCACAATCGAGTTACACTTTTAACTTCTTTCCTTTGATTTTGCTTGAACCCCTTTGATTCTTGAAGCCGTGCCACAGGAAAGCCCCCCCTCCCCTTGCCACTCAGAGGAATGGCTGATGCAAGCAAAATCGTCACTCAACTGGTGTTCACCAAGAAGAATTTGGTTCAAAAGTAGGTGGTGGATACCCCACAAACAGGGACATTTCCAGAGCAGTACCAGACTCCAGAAACAGAGGATGAGGTTAATCAGAGGAGTCCTCCAGCCCAGAAGTGTATGTCACCATGGTAGATGACCTTTTCCAGGATATTTGGTGTTGTAAATGCTTAGGTGCAATCAAAAATACAGCCAAGATACAAAGTGAATACAGGATAAATTCAACTAGTCTTTATCAATCATATAAAGGCAAAGCCAACTTTAGTTATGTTAAATTTGCCTACACCTTTTCTAGACTTGCACATTGCGTTAGTGAGGGCTTATATATGTGCTCTTTAGCACAAACAGTGTAAGAATCATAGAATCATAGAATGTGTTGGGTTGGAAGGGACCTTTAAAGGTCATCTAGTCCATCCCCCCTGCAGTGAACAGGGACATGTTCAACTAGATCAGATTGCTCAGAGCCTCATCAAGCCTGGCCTTGAATGTCTCCAGGGATGGGGCATCCACAGCTTCTCTGGGCAACCTGTTCCAGTGTCTCACCACGCTCATTGTAAAGAACTTCTTTCTAATGTCTAATCTAAACCTACCCTGCTCTAGTTTAAAACCATTGCCCCTCGTCCTATCGCTACATGCCCTTGCAAACAGCCCCTCCCCTTCTTTCCTGTAGGCCCCCTTCAGGTACTGGAAGGCTGCTATAAGGTCTCCCCGGAGCCTTCTCTTCTCCAGGCCGAACAATCTCTCTCAGCCTGTCTTTCTAGGAGAGGTGCTCCAGCCCTCGGATCCAGAGCTGGACACAGTATTCCAGGTGGGGTCTCATGAGAGCAGAGTAGAGAGGCAGAATCACCTCTCTGGATCTGCTGGCCACAGTTCTTTTGATGCAGCCCAGGATGCAATTGGCCTTCTGGGCTGCAAGCGCGCATTGTTGGCTCATGTCCAGCTTTTCATCCACAAGCACCCCCAAATCCTTTTCCGCAGGGCTGCTCTCTATCACAAGACTTCTGCTGGATGCATGAAAGGGCCATGTCTGCCTCCCTTGCACAAGTTAGTTCTTCAGGCTTTTTCAGATCCCTTTTGACATCTTTACCCTTTATCTTTGACAAAGAAGAAAAAGAAATTTGTTCAACTTTTTTTTCTTTCTAGCACTTATGCATTTGGTAGAAAGAAACTGCACTTTTTTCTAGCCCAATCAAGGATATAAATTACCTCTTGGATGAGAATTTTCCAAAATCAATTAACGAATAATTATTTTTTGACTAATAGTACTGTCTCTTAAATGCTTAAGACGGAGGTAAGAAAGGCTATGATATTTAAGGAAGTGATCAATTTCCACAGTATTAACTGGTAATTCAAAGGTGTGGTTCAGCTCCTTCAGAATCTGGACAAGTTTGTTAATGCTCTGAGAGTCTGAGGACTGACGCGGCTCTGCATACTAGTCTTTTCTTAGAACATATGTGGTCCTCGATCGCAATTCTATTCCATTCCAACTTTGGAGAATTTCTTTATCAGTCCTTTTTTAGGCTAAAAGTGTCTATAAACCTCTCTGGTCTATTAAGTCTTAGAAAATATGGATGTGAAACAGGGAGAGAACTTTCTTTTTTCTGTTTTTGCAGGATACAAATCTCCTCATTTTAGTTCAACATGGGTTAGTCAAACTTTTTTTGGTTTGACTCGCTCATTTTTTCAGAAGGGTGTGATTTTGAGTAAGTCGCATCCTTCAGGTCTCTTGCTAAACCAAAGGCTGGGGAGCTGTAGGTAAAGCTACAGTCTCTCCATAGGAGAAGTATCACTGCTCCTATGACTCTACTGAGCTCCCCTATAGTGATGCCACCTTAGGACCTCATTATCCACCTGTGGCTGAAAGCAGCCCTGTAGCGAGGCAGATGATAAGTCAACATTACAGATTTCAGAGGCCACAATCTCAAAAAACAGGGTGCTGAGTGCACAGACAGCTCCATCAATAGTCATTATGACAAGGGTACCTAACTGATTCTGGGAAATTATATTCAAATATTTAAACAAGACTCTTACCATCCATAATGACCATAAAAACCCCTACAATGAAGCACTACCCACTTGTAATTGCTGATTATAGGCTGGGGTTTTCAACAGAGGCTTTTTCCTTATTTGCCTTATTATCACAAAATTGGGCAGAGATAGTTAATATAATGCATACAAAAAAAATTAGACCTCGCACAGAGCAATCTGTACTCTCCTTCTTCATTTCTAGGTTTATTAGAGATAACACTAGGCAATTTCATGTTAAGGCAGAGTGAGGCGTAATTAAATACATTTTCTCTCATGTAGTGTATTGTTTTATATAGCAAAAATACGAAGAACAGGTTTTCATTGAACAAAAACAAGGGTCACTTCATTAACATCTTAAAGCCATTGCCAAGCACAGAGGCATATGTGCACCTGCTCAAATTCTCTGATTATTTTTATTTTTTTCATAGCTCGGACACCCACATAGTTAAGAAATAGCTTGGAAAACAGCTATGCTTGCAAAACATCTCCCCTTCCAGGACAGAGAGCTGTTTACATTACAGCAATGTTTACCCAGACAAAGTTCTGTGACACTTCATTAAGACATACAGTGCATGAACAGTGGTATCCTGCCACCTACCTGTGAGATGAATGAAGTCAAAGCTGTGGTCCTGGTACTGCAGGAACCCACTTTCACCCTTACCTTTACACACCCAGTGTGCCCCTCAACACATCCTCAGTGGCTGACCTTCAAAGGCAGTCTGCAAGAACAGGGACGAGGTATATTAAGGATTTTTATATCTGTTCACTCCCAGTCCTGGCCTAACCAGTCTCCATGTTCTGTCTGAGAGACATGTGGAGTGGGAGGCTATGGTAGACACCACAGGCTCCCCATGTGCTTTCTTCCCTGGACTGAATGTTAGCCTCTTAATCAACTTCGTAATGACAATAGTGGGTTTCCAAGGTTGAAACTGGCAGCCTGCAGGCTCTTTCTGTTGCACAAGAGTATCTGCAGGACAGATGTGTTTGGATCATATTTTTAGCAAGTGTTCATGAGCTGTTTGCTGGATGGTAGCCCAGTGTGCCTCCAGGTTCAGCTCAAATAAAGGAGAGAAATGGAGTGCTTCAGCAACGTCTGCAGAAAAATGCATGAAAGGCATGAGAAAAGAGAAGAAAATGCAGGCGTTTGGTCTTAATCAACACATTTCCATCGGGAGATCCCTGCATCATTGTTTTAGCTGTCCCCTATCTACTTTGACCCCAACCAAGTGGCTGGAGAGCAGAAACTTTCAACCCGAACAAGGTCTCTGTGAAGCATGGTCCAAGCCTGACAGCGAGTCCAGACCCTGCTCTCTGGGTAGCCCTTTCTGAGAGCCAGCAAAGAGGTGCAGGCAGAAATGGGGGACGTATAGGTGCCATTTCCCTCCAGTGACTAGTCATGAGCTCATGAGTAGAAGAGGAAAGGAAAAGTTCAGCCTCACAAGGGCTGCAGAAACTTGGTTTTCCTTCTTCCTGACTTGAAAAAGGGGGACTTGTGCCCGAGAGGAAGGGCTGAGTCAAAACGGGCAATGTTTGTATATGGATGAATGGTAAACAGATACTTTCCCTCTTTAGGACCGGCAGCTGTTTTGCTGGCTTGTACTGAGTGTCTTCGCTGGACAAAACAATTATTTGAAAGGGATCCTCAAACGCCATAATCAGATGTGCGCTGAGTGTGTGCATCTTCCTGAGCTATCTCAGCTGGTTTCCAGATTCTTGTCTACCTGTTCTTCTTGATCTCTCTCACCTTTAGCTGCATAAACAAACATGCTGTGCCAAACATTGACCATAATTTCACTTCAGGGAAATATTTCTCATGTGCTTCCTATTGATTCTGTGGAGAAAAAGAAAAGACTTTATATTATTTAGTATCCATGCGTTAAAGAGTAACTGAGTTCTTCCTACAAGTATAATTTCAGAAGAACAAGTATTCTGAAGGCTGGATAAAACTCTATTGTTTAAATTATTTAAAGACAAATGCATTAGCATACTAGTATGTCTGCATTAATAACATATAAGGAAAAAATAGTACATTCGGCAGTAAAATGTTTTAGTAAGCCGCTAATAAAAAATAAATTAGCATAATGTAGTCATTCTAATTTAATGATCTTCAGCTTTTTATGATATACAGCAGAAAAAGCAAGCCTCTCTTGTTGCTTACACATACGCATTTTATACATATAAATATATTTGACTTCAGTTTATATGCACAGCTATGTTCTCTCCTAAGGATTAATACATCAAATGATAGTTAAATTATACCTGGTTGCAAAAAAAACCCCTGCTGGGATATTCAACAACTAAATGAGTTCATCCAGAACTATTAGTGATCATTTGCAAACAGGAGTTACAGAAATAAGGGAATACGCATATTTTGTGTGATTAATCGGGACATTTTATCTGCCAATGCTTCTTAGAATAGCTAATTGGTTTTCCAGCATCTGTGCATGGTAGGCGTTGGTTAGCTGTGCATTAACAAAGGGCAACTCACTGACCCTGCATAGTCAGACATCATCATTTTCCATCAGACCAGTCAGTTCCTAGGGTAAATTACAAATCCATGGAATATTTCTGTTTGTTGTGCCAGTCAGGGAGCTCATACATTTGACCCAAATGGAACCTGGCTCGCCTTCTGGCATTAAGAGATAAAAACTGAATTGAATTTCTTGTTTTTTTGATGGTGTCTTTTAGAAAAATTGCCAGCTGCCTTTTTGTTTGGTAAGTCTTTTTTTGGCTTAAAGTGAGGCGAAAATACACCTCTGATAATACCTGTCAGTATCGCCCTACCTCTCAAAAAGATACCACTAGAAAGGACAAACTTAGCCTTGACTAGCTGATATATGTTAAAAGCAGTGTTGCTCTAATCTTCTCTTTAAAACTTGGTATTGAGTGAAGTAGGTCAGGAATAGATTCTGGTATGGAGTAGGCACGTCTGCCTGTAAAGGTGTGTGAAGTCACTCCTCCCTCTTTCAGGTACAATTATCCTGGTATTTTGGCACAAGTAGGCAGAATTAAGTGGGACTGTTTATGCTTGATCTCTTCCCAGGAACAAACAAGTAGAGGAGATGAAAACATCCTTTAAAATGGTTCAACTCAACAGCAAACCTCCTCTTTCCCTCCCTTTTCCCACTTTCCCGTCATTTCCTCTCTCAAAGAATAAGCAGAGAAGAAATGATGATGAAGGCAGTTATTTATTAGGCAAGAAATGACCAAAATCTTCTTTTTATAATGCTAACCTTGAAATAAAAATAATAGCAATCATGTGTTAAGAGTCAGCTATTTTTCCTCAAGCACCTGCTACATTTTTTACACTTTCTTTAAAGTATTTACAGAGTTTCTTTGAGCATATCAAGGAACCCTTGGAAAGAAAATGCTATAGTATGAGGAAGATATTGTCGGTCAGTAATCAGAAGTCTGGGAACATCCAAGTGAAGGTTCTTTTCTGTCAGCTCAGGCACGTGCCAGGTGTTCCCTTCACTTGCTCCCCTTTCACGATCAGTGTGATGCAGGCATTTGTGGGAAGGTGCAATGTCTGTGTTCCCAGCAGCCAGGACACCAGCACGCTTGCTATTTACAGACCCCTGAGGACAGGAGAATCAGAAATCTGAACTTCGTGTTCTCAGAAGAAAAAGAGACATGAACGTATTTTGACTGTGGATGCCTCAGCCATGAGATTACGTGCAGCCACGTGCTGCTGCCATCTCCTCCGTTAGCATCCCAGAGCGCGCTACGTAACATACCAGGGAAAGGAAAGACGTATCACCATCATCATAACCTGTGTAGACACCACTGAGATGTCTGTGCTGCAGGAGCCTTGTCCCAGCCATGCGGTGATCAACAAAGGCCACAGAGTGCCTACACACCCCACGGAGAAAGGTAGACACGCCTCTGCACACAGTCAGGACCATCCAAGTTAAAGATTCACCTCTCTCCACTGACTTTACAGAGGAGTTAGCCTTGAAGTTGTCATCTTCCAGCTTCAGTCAGAATTTAAGAAAACTGGATCACCCGGCTTATTGTTCTAATAAACCAATACTTACCTCTCCTTCACCCTCTTCATTGTGGTATGTTGAGGATTAGCCACCTATGAGCAGGACACAAGGCTTCGTATGCCAGGGCAACCTCTTCCAGGGCTTTTAAAATGTTTAAGTTTCTTCAGAGCCTGTCTTCTCAGTGTAGGCCAGGAGAAGCTGCTGCATTAGTGATGGATATTATTGGCTGTAATATGAATGGATTAGAGCCAAAGGCCAGATCCAACAGTTTCCCAGGGAGGCAAGATGGCCCAGTTACCTGGGCATTAGCCTGGGGTTTAGGACAGCTGGTCTTCCCTCCCCATTTCATCACAAACCTCCTCTGTGCCCTTAAGCGAGCTGCTTGACCCAAATCAAAGGAGTTTAGCTTCCCTGTTTTCAGATTCCCATTGGTAAAATGAGAGTCATGGCTCTTTTCCACTTCAGAGGGATGTTGCAAGGATGTTACAAGAAAAATTGTGAAGCACTACAAACGTGAGTATTTAGGAGAACATCAGAAGGTATAAAACTCTCCCTGCTCCCAGACCAGCCTGCTCTTTCATCTTTTTGTTGCTGATGAGTTGAAGCAGAATTTGTAGCAGACATACACTTCCCTTATCAAGGTGTTAAAGCCATTTCTTTGAGAATGGTAAGTCCTACACAAAACCCATTTCCAAGCTTCCAGATCCAGATCCAGGTGCAAGTCCTATTTTTGTGACTGAATTTCTTTTGGGCTTCCAAAGACACTTGGGACTCACAAAGAGCTATAACTCTGCAAAACTACTCTTCCTGGAAAGGTTCCCTGTTCCTTCCAGGGAAGGAAGCCTTGTTTAAATGCAAAGATTTATTTCCAATAGCAGTTAAAACATTGTGATATTAACACAATACCACAAAACTAACAAAGTGGCATTGTTTTGCAAGCGAAAAGTTAGGCTGAGCAATAAATTTGAGTTTTGAAATTACCTCCCTCAGAATCTAAGTCATTGTTAATAAAAGGTTAATCCATTTCATAAATATATCATTTTAAACTTTTTCCTCCCCTTCTATCAATATTTAAAGTTGTCTTTACGTCTCAATCCAGTTTTTTCAGTCCAAACGTGTCCTCCCCCAACACTTGTAGGACTTGGTTCTTCTGGAGGGTCTTACTCATCTTTGCCAGGGCTGTGTTTCCCTTCTGCGATGGAGAAGGCAGCCCACTCCTTCATACTGTTGTATACATGCATTAAGTGAAATCAGACTGCTTTTATGACCTATTTTTAAAACATTCAGAGTTATTTACTGTTGTGTTTATAAAATTGTGAGTAACAGGGCACATATTTTGAAAGAAGATGAAGAATAAACAGGCTTGTTAGTGTATAATTATTGTGTGCGAGTTTCTGGTTAGTTGTTTCTATTTCACGGGCAAATAGGACGCACTTGAAAGCTTCAGCATCAATTCAGCTCCAATATTGGTACAGCAGATGAATATTTTCAAGGAGGGGTAGAAAAGTCAAGTCCACTAACGAATTTACAGTACAATATAGTGAAAGAGGAAAACAGTGTTTATGGACTGCTTTCTCCAACATGGTACTTTTTTATCCTGCAGAATAACACTTTAAAAGCATATTGACAAAATGTTTCTCTTCTCACTGAACAGTCTTTATTTTTAGATTGGATGCTTATTCTATACGTGTATTTAGATTGATCTAGCAAAACTAGGTAGCCGATTACATTGGGAAAGTGACAAAAGTGAGGGTACACTGAAGAAAATAAAACAGAGTCTCATTCTCCGAAACCAGTTTGTCCAAACCAAGGGTACCAGCTTGAGACCTCTCTTAGCTGTCTTGTCACCCAGCTGTGTGCAGTTTTCCACACTGGCTGCCACTCTCCAGAGCAAGAGCTGTCTGGTCTGCTCCAACCTGGTAGGACATGAAGCAACTCCAGACCAAAAGCCAGATAACTATGTGCATCTCAGAGCCACAGAGTACGGCTCCTCCAACACCCAGCCAAGATGAAGCATGGGCGATGTTCAAACAGGCTAAAGCCCGAGCCCAGGGATGTGCCCTGTGATCACACTGTGCCTCTTGCCACAAGGCTTTTGCTCTTGATCCAGGTTCCTACAGCAATGGTAAAATATTGAAGCAGCAGCAAGTACAAAGACCAGAGGGGGGGATGTACTCGGAAGAGACTTGAGCATAATAAAGCCCCTTGTCAGGAATGACAGAAAGCATCAGCCAGGTCTCTCCCTGCTCTACAGGGTCAGCTCCTGCATCTACCCACTCAATCGGCGAGCCATCACCTCAGCACCAGCACAGGTCACAATTACAGAATGGTAGGGGTTGGAAGGGACCTTCAGAGATCATCTAGTCTATCTGCCCTGCCAAAGCAGGGTCACCTTGGAGCAGGTTGCACAGGAACACGTCCAGGCGGATTTTGAATATCTCCAGAGACGGAGACTCCACCACCTCTCTGGGCAGCCTGTGCCAGGGCTCTGCCACCCTCAAAGTAAAGAAGTTTTGAGATTCAAACCCCACAAAGACACTCAGAATCCCAAACAAGTTTGTCCTTGCAGGCAGCTGATGCAAAAACTTGTTCTTTCAACGCACAGCGTACATTATCCTGCAGAAACTTGAGATTTGGACAAACACGTAGCAAACCAGTCATGTAGGTTTCGAAGATGAAAGTGTGCCAGAGAAACAGAGCAAAGAAATTTAATCTTTTGAAGTCCTCATCACATTGGATTAATTTAGCAGACCATGCTTCTGTTCTGTTTGCATTATCACAAAGTGTTAGATTGACTTTGACATTAGAGTGAAATAGATGGATATTAGCAAAAGGATACAAATAAAGAGTTAGAGAGACAGATACCAGGATCAGATTGTTAATGCTTTTACACTCACACTTTATACACGTCTATATATAAAAAATTGCTTTTGCAAACATCAGAATGTTCATTACACTATTCAGAAACGGAGGTTTACTGTGACAATCTGCTGAAAACTGCCTCTGAGATGATAACAGGAAATCAGTCACTTGTTTTGCTGGATTGTTCATAAAACTGACAGGCAGGCTCCGACTGAATCCGAGAAGCCTGCACCTGGTCAGAAAACTGTGAGATCTGACAACAGCCTTTCTGTTGCTAATAATTATGCTCCAGTTTAATCACCAACCTCATGCTTAGCAAAATGAAAGCATAAAACTGGGTAAATGATGAAGCTATAGGTATTTAAATCATACAGCATTTTGTGTGCAATTGGCATGGTGATGAGTTGTTCCTTTTTTTTTTTAAATTCTAGATGATGCTGACAGTATTTAAAACTGAGGTTAGAAATTACAGCAGAAGAATCTGACTTGTGACACATGTCATAGAATATGTCATTTTGCTCCAAACCAAATATAGACTGTTGATTGCTTAAATCAATAGCTAAAAACACCTGCAATGCAAATAAGATTAAAACTGTATTTGTTCTTTCCTACGCACAACGGTCACTTCTTTGATTCCTATTTTGCATTCGAATTAGTTCAGCTGAGAAACACAGAGTATGGATGCAAGTTGGATTGTATCATTAGTAAAGTTGTCCTGGATCAATTTAAATCTATTACTCTTCAGCAAGAGTTGAGAGAGATCTCTGTGGGAAGATAAAAGCTATTTCCAGGCACAAATCTCATCTATTGTCATACGTGTGTGTATTTTGGTTTGGGGTTTTTTGTTTGTTTTGTTTTCCCCTACAAGGAAGACGCACTATTATTTCTTTCTAAACTTTATGTTCTTTTAATCATGTTACTCCATCACAGCAAACTGTCTTCACAAGCGTCATGCCTCACATTTGACTGGCTTTTGGCACTGGCAAATAGTCATAAAAGTGAAAACTTCAGTTAAGTACACTGAGAAAGAAAGTTAAAGGAAGAAAAATAGGCGAACATGAGGCTCTTCTAGCATCAATAAGGACACTGATCTAACTTCAGTCTTAGTGTTGAACCAACACTAGCAAGTGTCCAAGCACCACTTGTCAGCAGCTGATGGAGATAGTGGATTGCTTTGGCGCACGGTACGTAATGCGCTGTGAACTGCTCATGCAATTCCTTTTGCTGTAAAATGCAGAGCTCTGCTAACACAGGCTGGCCTGCACTTGACTTGCAACTTCCTTTGACTGCCATGTACACGGTATTTCATGAATTCTGCGTGGGGCTCCATATTTTACTCTCCTAACGTCCTTGAAGGGCCAGGTGAACCTCAGCCCAGCAGCTCCTGGGAAGGAAAAGGGGATGAGGAAGGGAAGACGGGAGACCTCCCGCAATGTTCACTGCGCCTGGAAAGCATCAGGGGAGAGCTGTGCTGGGCCATTCCTGCACCAGAAAAGAGAGAAATAGGAATAGCAGGCCTCCAGCAACAGTCCCACCTCTCCCACTCCACCACACATACACACAACTTCAAACAGCAGCAGCAGGCCAGGCTCTGCTCTGGGCTATGACAAGCTGGACAACATGTTCAGCTGTCCGAGCAGCATTTTAAAATAATCCATCAAGTTGCTTAGTTTTATTCTCTCTCCTACTATAAGCCTGTCACATAAACAGAACTGGGGCTATTAAACACATGTACAGAACTGGGGCTATTTGACATTTGACAGCTAGACAGTTTGACGTTTTGATCAGCTAAAATATGCATGCCAAAATGAGACTTCATTTGTTTACCTTAGGCCTTCAGAATACACAAATTAAAAACTTAAATGAAATTAAAAGGCATTTGTATCATACAATAAATGCCTAAGTTTGCCAGAAGGCAGCCTACTGACCTGCCTTCCAGGTGACTACCCAGCTCAGAAAAGCTACTGGACACAGAAGGACTTTCTCTAAGAGCAGCTGAGATCCATCAATTACTTTAAATTACCCTCATTCTTCTCCAGTAATTTTTTTTTTTGCCTGTGAAAAAGAGGTAGGAAATTGTTGGAGCTTTCCATAGCAGCACGTAAGAGAGGCGGAGACCTGTTTACATCTAAGAGTCCAACCTGAACTAGAAGGGCGCACCATTGCCACGTGTCAGAAGGACCTAGAGGTGAGATGCTGCCCAGGCACTCAGGAAATGAGGGATAATACTAGACAGCCTCCCATCTCTTGTTGTTTTCAAAGATGTGTAATTCTCAATTCTTTAAGCTTAATGCTTTTGTGGTACAGAGATATATTTAATTGCATCCTTTCCGTTCTGTTATGTCATTACCAGCTAGGTTAAATGAGCAGCACAGAGACTCCCCGGCCTAGAAAATTCCCCAAGTAGGTGCCTGGAGCGATGGACCTGTAGGCTTTGGGGGCGGGATGCACTGGGAGATCTTTGATGAGGAAAAAGTCCATGGTGGATGAGTGTCTCCTGGTCTTAAGATGCCAAATAAATACTTTGAGATTGAGAACAGATCCTGCAGTCTCAGTGTGAGAAACGGAAATTAGATTAAGAAGATTTCTCCATTTTGGAAACATGTGAAACCTAGAAACCAGTCACATCAAGACATGACTATTCAGAAGAGTAATGGACCATTTTTTACCACACATCTGCAGTGAAGAGCAAGGTTGCAATGTTGCACCTAACTGCTAATGACTAATTGCTATCTGGTTCATGCTTGTTAACGACATCATCTGCCACATTGCTAAACGTATCAGAACCAAAGAGCACTAAGAGAGGTCTAACCCCATTTTAGTACATACACATTTTTAGAACATGGGCAAGACCCAGTGAATTTTGCAGTATTCATTATATTTCATATTATTAAAATCTTCATTGTTTGGGGGAAAATATAGTCAGATTCAGGAAAATCATAAGAGTTCACACAGTACATAATACATTTTTAACAACCACTATCACATCAGGTTCAGAATGAGACTTTATAGATTTATAATGATTTATTTAAGACCAAATTAATTACTCTTATCCATAATTATAACTGTTTAGGATCTGTTTTAAAAGGAATGCTTTTGTTTTATAATCAGGCTGCTCTCCGCCCTCTACACTTTTATTTGAAAGTTATCATTAAATGGCCAAATAAAGTACACCAGTTAACTTTAAAGACTTGCTGTTCTATTAATTATATTGCGGTATAGAACATTTCTGCACAGGGACCTTCTTCTAATATCTCCTAACCCACTACCTCATGAATGTTAATTATGTGTAGCAAAGAAAGGCCCACATCATCAAGACCATAAAAGATGTATTCTATTAGCACTGCCTCCAGTTGCCACCACAAACCGGGACCTTAGAAAAGCAACAAAACCCCCCCACCCTCCAATTAATTAAACAATCAGTATCTTCAGAATTATTCTGTTACCATCTGGTGACAGATGATAACAAGCAAAGACAACAGAACAGCTGGATACGCATGTGAGAGATGTCACAGGCAGCACTGCCCTTCGTTATGTTGTTTTCAAATGATTTATGGACACCTTCTTTGAAAAAAAATGAGAAGGTGTTTACTAGAAACTTAAATAAGAGAAAATCTGGTATATACACTCTGAAATGGAAATGGCATAACGATACACTGAGATGATTCCTTCAGCTTTGTAAAACCCTCTCAAAAAGGCCATACTGGCATCATCAAAATAAAAGAAGCCATTTTCTCCTTTAGGATGTTTACAGAGACTGCAGCATAGGACAGAAAAACCTAACATGAATGAAGAGTCCTTTCACTTTTCATCTGTAACAATATTCTTTTATGTATTTTAATGTAAATTCTTTTATAATTTTAATAACCTTGCCCTCTTATACATTGGTATTTATGGATGTCTAAATTATATATATCTCGAAAAATTTCTGTGAATGAACTAACAACAGGCAAATAGCCAAGGAAAATCATATGGGGTTCTTTTAAAATAACAATATTACCTACAAGCTTTGTCCTAACTCCTCCAAAGGATATTTATAACTATATTTTTACATATTACCCACAAAGCATTACTGCCTTCCCTCCTGGCAATACTGCAGAGTAATAGCTTTGTGAGCTAGTTAGGATGAGCCCACACTTCCAGGATCTATTCTCCCCATTTTTATTCACTCGTATAAGCACAAATGTGCATAACACCAAGAGGACAGCAGCTAAAGCACGACCAACAGTGTCATATGCAACTGCAAAATGCTGCACCATTTCACGGACAGAAGTTTAAAAAGGGGTCTTAAAATTAACATAGATTTATTTATACACACACACACACACATGTACTTTGGGGGGTTTTGCGCTAATGTACCTGCTGCCCGGTGTATTAGCACAGAGATGTCTTTTGGCCTCTTACCACCAACTTCTGCTGGTGTTGAGGAAGCGCCTCCAGAAACGGCAGCCAACAGAAAGGTGATTCAGTTCTGCCTTGCAGCCTTCAGTCATCCATCATCTGCTTAGCACTCTGCTGCTTCACATGATGCTTATCAGATTTTTGCCTCTTGGCCTCAAAAAGGAAGGAGAGTTTGTGAAAAGTGTTGAGAAGAACAGACTAACTCATATGTAGATACGCTGACAGACAGATAGGCAACACAGCGCTTGTAAATCACTGTTATCAGAACAGTTGATGCGAGCTTGCCTTTACAAGCACAAACGTTTCACAGAAGATGCTGTGTAGGCAAGGTACGTCGGGAGATCGCTAAAAGGTTTTTAAAGCTTAAAAAGCTATTGCTTTTCTTCTCATAATGGAGGTGTAATGTTTTCTACTAATAGTTCCATTTTGCAATTCACAGGAATTAAGTGTATTCAACTAATTAATTGTATGGCATATTATAACCTCTTCAAAAGAGATAGGTAGTAGATTTACTGTCTGGGTGTTTAATGGATAACTACTTCACCACATTACTAACCTTGGCATGCTTAAAGTTCATTGATTTAGTGTTTAATGAAACGAATGAGAAAGGGGCGATATGGAGCTCAACTGGGAAGAATCGTACAGAGATAATATACAAAATTGCAAAAAATGAGATGGTACCCTACAATTATGACAATTACCAAAAAAGGTAGAGAGTAAAAGTGAGATATACTTTCACTCAAGCTGATGCTGGAAACTGGCACTTTAAAATGTAGACATAATGAACGTTCACTATTTGAATTCATCTTTCAAAAGGTCTAAAACATTGCCTTTCTGAAAACGAAGGGGTGTAAAGACAAATCTAAAATTCACCCTTTTTTAACTTATCTGGAATTACAGGGCTTTGAATAAAATCTTATCTGAAGCATCGATACCATTTGCTATGCAATTACACAGTGCTGCACAGAGCCAGTGAGAAGAAGCCCTCCCAAGACGTTTCTGCTCCAAAGCCGAGTAACAGGAACCCTAATCAGAGTCAGCCCAGGGGTTAAATGTCTGCCCCGTAAGTGATAGCTGTTATTTACAGCCCACCGTAAGATCTGAAAATAAGGTCTTAATGTTCTTATAAGGCTAAGAAATAAATGCCATCCCAAGAGTTCAGAATCAAAAAGACAAAATATTTATCATCTCTGGTTTTTAAATTAAGCCATGATTAAATGAGGCTGTGGCAGATCAAACTGGACTTTGAATCCCCCCAGCCCAAGCTCAATGCCTTAGCAGCACATCCATCCTTTCATAGGAATGAAAAAGGCGCCCAGCTGGAGAAATACAGGGGATGTGCAGAGATTTAGCTCCAATCTGGCAGCATTTTTCAGAGCATGATTAACACTAAGAGGTTTGCTTGATGGGGAATACAGTGCTCAGCACTTTGTAGGTTCCAGTCTGTAACTACTACTTTGAAGAAACAAAAAACTAAGGAAGGAAAAAGATTAACAAGCTGTAGGGCTTCACAATTTACAAGCTGAGTTAATGGATGAAACTTGCCGTGAAAAGATTAGGAAAATTTCTGTAACGCCCTGAGAAAATCATCTTCTTCTCTGTGGTTACAGCTCCAAAGCAAACAACCTACCTTGGTGTGCCCAGCCCAGGTCACTGTGTAAAAGTCCCATGGTTGAACAGCTCAGTTAAGCTACTAAATCCATGTTTTGTGACCGTGAGCATCCTTAAGTGCACCTTGAGCTTCTATGGAATACAGTAGGATTTCTAGAGAAAAGTTCATTAAATGCCATTTTATGCAGCTAATTACAAGATAAAGAGGCAAGCTTGCAAATGATTAGCTTCAGAAGCTTAAGCGTGGTCAAGGCAGTGAAAAGCATAAACCTTGGCATGTGTGTCAAGACAGGTTCCAGTCAAGGGGTTCATTGTAAGTGCGTTGCAGGAGAATCGAGAAAGAATAAGGGCTTAAGTTAATCAAAACTGAGCAAATACCTGAACCATAAATTTTAAAGGAAAATCTGCATTAGCCGGATAAAGATGGCACTGAAGAGTTGCATGAATTCTCCTGACTGAATAAAAAAGGCCTAAATATTACACAACATTATTAACTTCAGATCATTGCTTTAATTAAAAATACCATAAAATATTGGGAAAAAATCTAAATATTTCACAATAATGATTTCTATATAACAGCATTTACATTCAAGGATTGATATCCTGGCTTCTCTCTTTAAATGCTAAGTCATATGCGAGAACAGTGCTTACTGTTGACGCAGAAGGAATCAGTAGTTCTTAGATTAAACATTGAGATTAAGCATTTTCTTATTTTGTCTGGTGCTTAAACTTGGCACACATGAGATTTCCAGTAGGCCACAAACTCAGTAACGTACCAACAGGTTACAGGGTTGGAACAGCAGCGTGATTAATTTTGCAGAGTATTTATTGCGCAGGCAGAACCATGCCAGCTGACAAATAGGAAATGCTTTACATATTTCCCTTCCTACAAACTACATTTCAGCTCCCATTTGCCAGTCCTTCCTCATGACAAATTCCCTGAGAATTCACTATTTTACTTGCAGACTGCACAACTGGAGTTACTAATAGCAGCAATAAAAATAAAAATACTATAAACCTCACTATTTTCATTTTCAGTTGTCTTCCCAAACAGCAATTAATCTCCACAAAAAGAAACTATGCTTTCTCCACATTGTTAGGCTCCAGGAAGACTTACCGTGGCAGAACTAACCTTGGGCACAGCAATGCTGTTTCCCTTGCAGGTTTCTGTCATCGTCAGGCTAAAAAACCACAAACTTTGTTCCAGTGGCCCAGAAAAAAAGCTTTTCAAATCTCCCATGGCAGATAACTGCAATATGACCATAACACAAAATAACCACCGGGTCACAGAGCACGCCTTGCCCCACGTGCGAAACACAGTACATGCAAGTATATAGGCTTAACTTTAAAAAATGCTGTCTTCAGTAGAGAGGACTGCAAAACCAAACATTCTTAAATTTGAGGCAAATTGGGTTGCCAAGCAATTATCTCTAAATGTTCATACTGCCACCGAGTCTATCAGTGAAGCAACAAGAAACTTGCATTTTTTTAAAGAGGCACTTGCCAGTGAAAACAGAAGGATAATTTTTAAACATTTTCCAGACTCTGTATGCATTAGTTTTTGTTTCAGTGAAATAACCTGGCTTCTTTGACCATTTATTTTGAGTGTTAAATTGGATCAATAAAAACCTTGCTAGACGCGAAACAAACAAAAAAAAAACCTAAAAACTGTGTTAGTGTTTGGTTTAGGCATATATTCATGTTGCTGAGTTCTGATATAACTGCAACCATTCAAGAAAAATAAAAATGGTTCTCTCTGTATATTCATTTTGTGAAGTTTTGTTGTATTTCCCGATGCAAGAGAAGATATGGCTATGGTCATTCAAGATAATCAAAGTCTGAATGAAGTTTCAAATTTACCAGGTTAGAAGGGTTTGACATCACATCATTTTGCACAAGGAATGACACCTGATTTTGAAGGGAAATGTAATTTTTTTGGAAGTACATCAGTTAATGACTGATAAAAGAGTCTGAACACGTCTTTTGAAATATGCCTTCCATATCAGATAGAATACAGACATCATCTTATAAGGGTGAAATTATGATACTGTCTCATTTTAGCAGTATTTGCAATTATCTATATAAATTCTTTCCTGCGTTACAGGGAGAGAACGACTCGCACTCACTGCACGGAGGTGGTGACATTGGTTCAAATGAGCAGTCCCAGCTCCTGCAGAGGTAACATCTGACTTCTCCCAGAAAACCCTCAATGCTGCCATACGATGAATAATCGTGTCTGAAGGTAGAGACAAGTTACCTACAAGTTCTCCCTGGGGCAAAATAAGGCGGAACGTTTCATTTCTGTCAGGCTGCAATTCCCGAGTCCCACTACACATAAAGATCTCGCTTAAGGTTTATGAAGCAACGATGAGACGGTAGGAGAGACAGAAACCTCCCAGGATACAATCATTCACTTCCACGTGGACTGTTAATGAAGGGTCATTCAAAGCAAGTATCTGTAGAAATGAGGCAGGACAGAAATTCTTTCCAAACCTGCATAATCAATGCAGTAGCAGCTTCAATTTAATCTCTCATCAAAGTAAATTGAATGTAGAAAATTAATTCACACTGCCTGTCTTGACATCTGTAGCAGCGTGTGCATCGTGTATCTGTCAGGAGGCTTCAAAAACAGAGATCCTGTGTTGCTCTTTAAGTGATGTATTCAGGTTTAATTTAACAGATTATAAGGAGGTCTTATTAAAATATCAGGATTATTATTGCAGCCTGTAGGAGCTGAGCTGTAGAAGTTAAGCAAAAGCAAAATATTATCGCTTGCGTAACCCCAGCATGCGGGGGCCCCAGTCAAGGGAGTCCCATGGTGCCAGGCACATCCAATCTTTGCGTGCACAGCCTGAGCCACGTGCTAAAAAGCAATTTCTGAAGGAACCTGCCAGCAGTGCCAGAGGGATTTTGGAGCACAGTGTCCTAAACTTTACGTTTTTGCGAAACCCCCTTTCTACAGAGCAAAGCCAAAAGGGTGGGAGAAAGCAACACCTTTTTACAGCTCTCCCCACCTGCAGAGCAGTTTGAGTGAAGAGAAAATTGGATCGGCTTCCACCTGGGGTGTGAGCCCACCACCACGCACAGCCCAAGGGAACAGCAGTCACAACACCACAGCTAAGCACTGCCTGTCAAAGGCAGAGTCAATACCTCACCCAGGTCTCCCCAGTACCTGGAAAGAAAACTGGAATATGGCAGCGGAGAACAGTCCAGCTGAGCTGCTCCTTACTCTCTTGATAACAGATGCCACAATGGCCCCAAAACTCAACCTCACTTGGAGACGACACACCCCTAAGCGACTTTAGGACCCTCAAAGGATGCCTGCGACAGGAATTCAGCACAGCCTTCAGCCCAGTGAGCAAATGGGACTTGGGATGTTAAACATGGCTGCCAGTTATGCTTGTCTTTAAAGGGCAAATTTCCATTGTTTAGATTTTTATTTATCACTTTAATTCCTAGGGAACTTAGAGGCCAATTTTTCCAGCCAATTCCTTTTTCAACTTTAAGATTAGCTGCTATTTCATGACTGCTGTTTCTATTGAATTTCTGTCCACAGTTTGATGATTTTTTTTTTTTTTTGGTGAGTGGTTATCATTAATTTAGATCACTATCATTCACATGGGTAATTCAGATCATAGCTTTGTCCTGTCTTTATCCAAAATAAATCTTCATCTGCCATAAACTTTAACTGTCTCTGTGATACCCAAGTCACTCAGTCCTGCTTAGGTCTCTGGAATTCTGTAAATTCTACATAAATGATATTATATCTTCTTCAAAATAATGTTACATCATCATTTATCCTCTCCTAAATTACAAGAATATGAGGCACCAGATTTAGTGCAGACTATTGCAGCTTTGGTCTGTCTCACTTGTTGGAAAGCTGAACATTTTTTGTATGTAGTCCTCTTCTTTTACTATTGCTTACCATGCTCCAATTGAGATCCGATAACCATCCAGTGTGGCCATGTCCAGCGACACCAGGCTCTGGAGGGTGCACTGCCTGCTGCACACCGGAGCTCCGTAGTGAGCTTCCTGCATGCTGGAAATACACGTCCTCATTTGGGATAACGGTCAAACCAGCTGAACAACTCAATACTGGTCATCTGGCTGTGAGGAGCAGCACTTGATTGCATAAGTACCCAGATGTGCTACGTGGTCTTAAAAAACACACCTTCCTTTCATGCTCTGTTCAGAAGTCAGCTCTAACTTGTCTTCTCTGGCTTAAGTTTTGCAAGTCTCTGACTTGATTTGCAGGAATGGCTGGGATTTAGCTTAGCTCTAGAATGAAAAATGTGGGGATTTTTCCTGATTTTACACCCACTAGCACTCATTGCTGGACTACAAGGCACTCCAAACACTCCTTCGCTTCATTGTAGCTCCTCTCATTTCAAGAGAGAACTCTATGATTAAGTTAGTTATAAATTACCAGCCTGAAGCCCAAAAAGCTCCTTTGCAAACCCCTTGCATTGCCCAGCTCTTTGAGTATCTTCTTCCCTCTCCATTTTAAACAATACTATTTCCTGTAGAAGCATAAGAGAGATGGGCACTGACAAAGAACTGAGGCAAAAAATGTGCCAAGATCTCAAGATCTCTGTGGTCAAAGAGTTGTTCACAGAAGAGTATTTTAACGTTTACTGAAAATAGTTTGAGATAAGTTGTATATACTCAAGCATACTGTTGTGCTGGGGTCCAATGACGATGCCCCAGCTAATAGGGCCACTAAAGAAGCCACTGATACTCCTAGTCTCACAAAAGCATTTTAGTTCCTTTAGGGCTCAGTTATTCTTGTATGAAGAGAGAAGCTGCTTCTCTCTTTTCCCCGACTCTGTTCAGTGAAAGCTGAATTTAAAAGAAAGTTTACTGTATGTTTCCGAGAACACTTGGTTTTGAATGTTGGAGGTTCCTTTGTTTTTAGCATCAATAAAAGTCAGTCACTCCGCGCCGTCATTGACAGACTCCTGTTCCATTTGGCTAATACATTCCACTTAGCATCACACACAACAATCAGACATATTCTTAATAGTAGGAAGTTGCGGAAGAACAAAAGGCACGTGTGTGCTGTCTAAGATTTCCTTGGAGTGAATTATGCTGGATGAATTATTCGGAATTATTCAGAAAAAGAAATAGTTTACTATTCTATCATAACAGATGCTCCAGACAAAGAAAAGAGGAAGCTGTTGCAGCCTCTGACTGAGCCATAGCTTTTCACAGCTGAACATGGTTGTGCAAATTAGCTGGTAAACTTTATGGAAGAACCCAGAAAGAAGCAATTAGAATTACAGTGCCGGTTAGAGAATCTGTAGTTTGTAATCAACCAAAATTGTGCCGTTTTCCATATTCTCTGCTGATAATGCAAATGTAACCTTTGAAGGAAACTGCTCTGTATGTAGCACATCCTGAAAGCAAAAAAAACCCACCGAAGTCCAGGCAAATAGCTTCGAGGATGGTAAGTTGTATGTGTCTTGGTCAAGTCATATATAGGCATTACACAGATTGTGAACAAACTCTACAAAGTATGTGCCTTGGTCATTAGCATGAGTAACAGGGCACAACATGGACTGGCTTGAGACCGGAGACTAGAGAGCCGTTGAGGAAAAAAGACTACAATCTGCATTCTTCAGTTTAAAGGCTCAAGGGAGACATGACAACAGCTTTCAAAGATGTGAAAGACTGCAGTAACAGAGGAATAAAACAAGCAACACCTCAGGACTCTGGAGATAAGACAGAGAGCAATGAAGTTGAAAAAATTAAAGGGGGCTTATAAGAAAGACGGGGACAAACTTTTTAGCAGGGCCTGTTGCGATGGGACAAGGAGTAGTGGTTTTAAGAGGGAGGATTTAGGCTAGATAGAAGAAAGAAATTTTTTACAATGAGGATGGTGAAACACTGGAACAGGTTGCCCAGAGAGGCGGTAGGTGCCCCATCCCTGGAAACATTCAAGGTCAGGCTGGACAGGGCTCTGAGCAACCTCATCTAGTTGAAAATTTCCCTGCTCATTGCAGGGGGGTTGGACTAGATGACCTTTAAATGTCCCTTCCAACCCAAACTGTTCTATGATTCTATGATTATGATTCTATGATTCTGTGATTCTATGACATGCAAGCAGAGACAGCATGTTAATATTAGGAAAAATCTTCTAATAGGAAGAATAGGTCAGTATCAGAATGGATTGCCTAGGAAGACTGTAAAATTTCAGGCAATGTGATCACACAGTGCATGATATTTGCTAGCTCACAGTTATGTAGAGCAGGTCCTCTATGCCACCAAAGTGCCATGGAGTAAGGGGACGTGTGAATATCTTACAGATCTCTTACAGATTCACCTGTTCTATTTTCTTATGTTGCACCAGATAAAATGAAGATAAATCATCTGAATTTTGGTTTTGTGCAACATCTTTGTTCAGATTCAAGATGGAAAAATTGACATGTGCTTAGACCCTGCCTTGAAGACAAAGATAATATTTAAGGATAATTTTCAATATTTTCTAATAATTAGGCTATCCTTCCTTTTACACACACTGAAGATCAGTTGTTGATCTGATGTTACACTGATTCAAAGCAATTGGCTTCCCATCACAGGAAGCATTCCCACTCTTCAACCTCTTACCCTTGACCGCATGCTTCTGGCACATTTCTTGTGTAAAATCAGCTGATTACAAGATCCAGCCCAAGACAAAGAGATGGAATCAATGGTTCTGTGGTGATCTGGTTAGTGGAACCAACCCTTTTGGTATCATCTCAGCATTACATGTAACATGACACTGCATCTCAATATTAACTGGTACTACTGCAAGATTCCTCATTGAAAAGCTGTCCAAGGCTAATGAAGTTCACAGCCTTGTCCATTAAAATATACTGCAGAATCTGGAGACTGGAAGTTCTTAAAAGTACGTGAGTCATGCAGTATTGCTGCAAACTGGCTGGGATTTCCGAACAGCTCCAACGGAGAAACCACATGGAGACCTTGAACTGAGTCAGAGCAGCGCATGGCTGCCCTGTATCATTTTAGCCACATAAAAAGTTTTGACCTCTGCTACCTCCAGGGTCCATTCTGGAGCAATCAACATTTGACTGCTACTACTTACCTCACAGGGATGAGGGCAGATTTAATTAGTATTGTCACCTGCTTTGAAGCCCATTGCTCACTACAATGCATAATGACTCCATAAGTAATTATTATACAAAAGTAGTTTATTTGTCTGTACTAAATAGCTTTCCAGGTCATTAAATTAATTGCTGGAGTTTTTCAAGACTCCACCTTACATCATTTAGGGGTTCACTTTTCTTTATCGTAAGTTAGTGGAATCCAAATTCCTGTCCTTCTTAAACCAGGGACAGAAAGGACCATAATATTCCTCTGTCCTCCTAAGATTTAGGGTTTGTTTGGTTCTTTTTTCTTTTTATACAATTGTTCAAAATTCCATTCCTGGGTTTGGTTTAGGCCCTATTTATTAATTTTTACAAGGTTTGTTCAGTTGCCCGGCGTACCAGTTAAAAACTTATAAAATTAAGTGAACATTCAGCTACATTATATGGCACAGAGATACAAGGTTCATTGATCCCTGAAGCAAGTAAAATACAAATAATTGCTTTCTTTTTCATTGCCTCTGTTGCTAGCTTTTTCCCCTCCATGTCTTGATGTGTGTTATTGGATGCAACAGTTTCTCAAGATGAGGAAGAATAAATGTCAAACATATAATGATGAAAACGCATACAGATGTTCCACAGTATTAGTATGTGTCATTGCTTTGGCAAGGAAAGAATATTTGCTATTAAAGTATATTGCCAATATTCTGAAATACTAGCTATTCACTAAAACTGTATTACTTTTGAGATATCTTCATTAATACTGTATACGGATAAGTTGTAATAGGTGGCATATAACCACAACTCCAGCTCTACGGTATTGATCAGAGAAATATTTATAAAGAAAAATTTTCTGTAGTCTAGGCCTTCAAAGATTAGAGACAGGTCAGCATAAACAGCAAAGGCTAAGCTGGCAAGCGGCAAATGCTTTTTGTTCACGTCTAATTTTCTTTACTATACCCTACTACATATAGACCAGTCATTCTCCTAGAAACGCAGGTATTTTTATTGTGATAGGTTTCAGACAATCCTCTAGGGCTTTCTCTCCCCTACTTGCACTGGCTACAAAAGTCAAAACCATAGAATATGTCCAACAATTAAGATACTTCAGTAGTTCCACCACTTTCAGAGGCAGGCCACTACTGCTTCCTACACCTTACCCCAGGACTGGTGTGCTCTCGGAAGAAGTCTTTCTGTAACATCTTTCTTGTTCCTGTTATTAAAACAGCTACCTCATATTAAAACTATACCCGTGGCGTGGTGTATGGAGCTAATAATGCCGAGTACCTCTTCTACAAATCTCTCCCATTTCCCTGCTCACCCATGTTTCAGAAAAGCCTGCCCCTATTTTACAGTGACTGGGCATTAAGATATCAAATGCCAAAAAGGGGAATAAACATTTCCTTCCCCATGCTCTTTAAGCTCTCTTAATTAACTTGTCTATTGTGCTCCTTATTCTGCACATCTCTTCTCTGCCTGGCTTCTCCTGTTACAACCTGCAAAACTCAGCATTAAAAACATCATAAATCATGCATCTTGGGGAACAATAATTTTGTACTCACCTTACTGCACTCATAACATTAATTTTCCTGAGAGCTTAATTTAAAAGCTAAAATGACACAAACAGTTTTCGAAATTGGATTTAGATGCTTAAATTGAATAAACACGACCTAATGCCCCCACCATGTTTTGCTCATAAACACTGGTTGCTTTAGGGTGGCCCAATCACGCTGATGACACAGAGATAAGACCTTTGTCTGAACTGTCTTCTGCACCACCCGATACTCAGAATTAAGGAACAGAAATGGAAATTAGAATTTTGAGTGCTTTACGTCTGATTTAAGGCAGCTAGCACAGTATTATGAATAAATACTCTAAAAAGGAATGTAAAAATCCAGGTTTTCTAAGAATTCTTGGATCACAGTGTCCGTTATCTTGTTAGTTCTGAGTTGTAAAGTAGAAAGCTTTAAAAATGTGCTATTAATCAATACAAGCACATCTTCTAGCTCAGTTCCAAAAGATCCAGAGGAAATATCTTAAGAGACACAGGGAGTCTGACATGGCAGTGGCTGAAACTAAACTGGGATACAGGAAACTTGGACACGAGCTTTGGCCAGGATCATGGTCGACCTTTTCCTCCCTTGTTCTACACCAGCAGGTCCCAAGCAAGGAGGTGAATCCATGTCCCAGGAGGTACCCAAGGAGGAATCAGTGGTGCCAGTGACACAGAAAGAAGGCAGACTTTTGGGATGGACCACACCACAAAGCTCTGACTCCATCCTCCCTTGGCTGGAAGAGGACTCATGCTGCCATGGGAGGTGCACAGGGCCCCAGAAGCCCCTTAGGCTCCTCATCCCTGGACACTCTATGAATCATTAGCACTAGGCACATACTGATGGGGGCCTGCCCACTCCCCCTCATTAGCACGATGCACACTGGCACATCTCCCATACAAGGGTGTGTGATTCCCATGACAGACTCATGATTATCTTTGCCCCAGCTGTCGGGGGGTGAACCCACCCATACACACAGTTATACGGTCATGCCAACGCAGGTTGTCTCACAGGTAGCCATACCCAACCCATGTTTTCTCATGAACTTCCCTTGTGGTTTTATGCACATAATTTAATGGAAAAATCTTAAATCCCAGCCAGAAATTTCCCTGCAGTCAGTGAATACCCCAGCACAAAAGTATTTCATAAGTCCGCTGCAGCACTCCACAGCAGTCATGCTGTTGAACAATCTTGGCATGTAGCCACATACTTTACAACCTCCCATCCTGGGCTGGGCCCCGCGGGGACATCATCTATACTGAAGAGAAGCATTTCAGCACTTGTGGCAAGCAATGCAGACAGCGCTGTCACTTCTGTTACTCGTATGACCAAACGCTTTTCCCATATCCAGTTATCGCCTTGCACAACCAGCAACCATATGAAAGCTGCTGTCTCTTCTGGCTGCTTCCTTCAGCTCACCAACACAACCACTGATGTTTTGTCCAGATTATACTGCACCTAATGAGCTCAATGCAAGCCATGAGGTGCTGGTTCCTGCCCAGCCCTGTTAGTCCCACACCTGTGGCACCACCGTTCTCCTCAGTTTGTGGAGACTCATCTCTCTTGACAAACTTTCTATTTGGTCTCACATAACCCCCAATGAATAAAGGAATAAGAATAGATAACTTCTCAATGCCGTGTAAGGCAGGCTCACTGCTTACATCAACTGTCTTTACACCATGAGAAGAGGAGCAACCACCACCACCTGCACTCCACAGGGCAACGCAGCTCATTGCTTATGGTACCCCAAGTCCAGACAGATGAGCAGGGTCTAGGAAACCTAGGGACTTAAAAAAAAGGGTGCTAATGTCCAGGTAGCCAGATTGCCAGTGTCAAACACTGCTGGCCCAATTACTGCTCTCATCTCAGAAACCACTGGCACTGGTTCCCTTCCCCCACATATGGAAAAGAAGGTAATCTTAAGTAATAATGAGTGTACTAGCAAAAAAATCTGAGGCTATAGGTCACATATCATTATGTCTTCCCATCACGTAACCACAGCCTCACTGAGAAATGGGCACTGCATAGGTAGAGTACATTCAAGTCACCCCTGTAAGTGTATGGGGCTATTTCCACAAGAGGCAGCAGCTCACTTGGAGCCCAAGCAACTTCATCTTTAGGACAACAAAGCTGGTGAGAGGTCTGGAAAACAAGTCTTATGAGCAGCAGCTGAGGGAACTGGGGTTGTTTAGCCTGGAGAAAAGCAGGCTGAGGGGAGACCTTATCGCTCTGTACAACCACCTGGAAGGAGGGTGTAGTGAGGTGGGGGTCGGCCTCTTCTCCCGAGTAACAGGTGATAGGACAAGAGGAAATGGCCTCAAGTTGCACCAGGGGAGGTTTAGGATGGATATTAGAAAAAAAATTTGCACTGAAAGGGTTATTAAACATTGTAACAGGCAGCCCAGGGAAGTGGTTGAGTCCCCATCCCTGGAGGTATTTAAAAGACGGGTAGACATAGTGCTTAGAGATATGGTTTAGTGATGGCTTTTGTCAGTGTTAGGCTGATGGTTGGACATGATGATCTGAAAGGTCCTTTCCAACCTAGGCAATTCTATGATTCTATCAGCAAAGCAACATGAACTTCCTTCACCATGAAGAAACCTGCCTTCTGGAAGTGAGCAGAAACAGCTGGAGGTACCAGACCTTCAACGTCTGAAACTGTTCTGCTCTGACAGAAACTATGACAGAGACTACAACATCTTTTATAATGTGGAATCCACAAAAAATATATGCACTTAAGAAGCAGTTGGTCTAAGCAAGAAGCTTTTTTCTGTGGCTTTCTCTCTGCCTCCCTTTCTCATCTTCTCTGCTGTAGATCATGTGCAAACTGCTGTGACCTGTGAAACAGATCAATGAAGAGGAAATTTAGGGGCCAGCATAAGGATAAAAGAGGACACAAAATTATGATGATGCCCTGCTAAACCATCCAGAGAGGTCACAGTTAGAAGAACAACTTTATCCTTTGAGGCTGCTTGTAACCACAGGAAGCTCCATTAACTCCTGACGGTGCATCATAAAACATTTGCCCTTGTGCTGTGGGATGGATGTAGAGCAGGATCCCACCAGGAGCGACAACGGCCGTTCTGCGACAACAGACGCTATGCAACAACCTCAGCGCTGCCACTGGGGCACAAAGATGCTCAAATTTATCAGTAGAATTTACAGTCACCTGGGACCATATCAGTTGCAGAGGCAGGCACGAAAGCCAGAGTTAATATCAAAGAACTGTCACAGGCAGCAAAACCCCCCGTCCCTCACAAGCATTAATCTCAGACTCTTCACACATGCTGAATTTGGCATCATAACTTATCCTGGGTTTGGAGCTCAGAATTGCTGGGACTGGCTGGTAAGGTCTTCATAACTAACTCACCAAGACCCCTCAGTACAAACCCTTTGGTTTAAATCTAAGGCATAAAAGACACTTTAACAACATCTTTTAGGAAAGGCATCACACAGCCTTCAGCATGTAGCTGTGACGGTTCACGACATGTAATTAAATAAATTCTCATTCTGGGAGAACTGATTATCACAAACTGAACCACAACTAAAAATTCACTGGGACAAACACATCCTTGGGTACCTCTAGGTTTCCATAAAACTCCTCCAGGGATTTTCTGAACCTAAGATTTTCTAATATTTCTGTTTAAAAACCGAGCACATGAAAAATATTTTGGAACAAACTGCACAAACAGGATACATCTAAATTACATCAATTTGTTTTGATGTTGAGTAACAACAGTTTCACAGAAATCTGTGTTACTGAATGTCTGGCAAGCTCTGTAGGAGTTGCAGGTATATTCAGATAAATTTCCTTGCAACCAGTTCCTTCAAACACATCATCTGCTGGGTCCAAGAGAACACTGAGGCAACTGTGGTAAAAAACCTCATTAAACACATTATATCACAAATGCCTCAAGATTTCTATCATGATCACAATTTAATCACCCCTCTGGTATCTTTCCCTCATAACGTAGCTCTAAAATCATGCCAACTGTCTTGTTAGTAGGCCACAAAAAGCAAGACACGCTGCTTTTTTATTGGTGAAGTTTAACTGCAAATTCCATATAGGCCGTCCCTGTCTGTCTTCACAGCAGGGTATTTGTCATGCGCCTCCTTTCAAACATTTCCGATTGACAATCACCTTTTCCATATACGGGCTCAAGAACTAAAACAGCACTTCAGAAATTAAAAATTGATTTTAGCTCCAAAAATCTGACTGTGCATGAAAAAAAAAAAAAAAGAGTAAAAGAAAACATCCCTATCTCCAAAGGCTGCTTTAAACATGAAAAGTGATTGGGGTTGTTTTCACATCGCTTACGTCTCTTCGTGTTTCTCGGGATGACGACAGTCACTTTTTGAGGTACTATTTGTCTCACACCAACTGCTGGGACCGGCCGCTAAGGTCTTCGTAACTAACTCCCCAAGACCTCTCATTAGAAAACCTTTGGTTTAAATGTAAGACATGAAAGGGAGTTACTTAGGCAGATGCAAGATAGATGTTAGCAACAGCTAACATTTCTCATTTAACATTTAAGATTTTTCATTTTCTAATGAAAAACATTTTAATAGTCTTCCTAGGAATAGAGTTCATTATCTTCTAACCCACAGATGGCATTGGCACAAAGCATAAAGGGTTATAACAGGGTTACAACAGGCTTAGTTTCATGTTTTTAACTGGATTCAACAAGTGTTTGCGGGGGGGGGAGGATGTTAGAGAAAGATTCAAGTGAGGTTTAACTTACATATACATACTGCCTTTATGTTCCCATTATGACAATTAGCAAAATGGATTGACTGGGCTATGAAAGTTGCTTAAATTACATTTTATGATATAGCATTAATGAAAAATACACACCAGAAATAGGTGTGGTTTTTGTTTTGTAAGTTTTTTGTTTTATAAATCAAACAGCATTAGAAACCGGATTTAATTAGCTCTTTTTCAATTTTGATTCAAAAGGCATGATGTTACCAACCAATCCTGCCTTATACAACTCCAGCTTAGGAGTCCCCAGACCCCGACTCCGCGCGAGTCCCCGCCGTCCTGCAGCGAGGACTCCCCGCACAGTGAGGTTGTCCCAGTCGTGCGCAACGCAGACCTCCAGTCCTTCCGTGCTCTCTTTGACAGACAGTCACCAACCTATATGAAAACAGCGATGACAAAACTTTTCAAACGTCCGGTAATTCCTGGAGTCCATGTTCTCTGGGTGCCAGCGAGGTGTTTCAGATTGAGCAACTAAAACTGGAGGCACTCAAAATTACTCGATGGCATCCACAATGATGGTCTTATATATCTGGATCTGAGTGCTGAAAAACTTTTGAGTCCTCCGCCTTCCCTTCATGTCCTGAGCCCTCTCCAAAGCCTCCACAGGGTTTTTCAAAACCAGGTACTTTTCAGGTGTCTTCCCTGCCGCCACGGGAAGAGGTGTGCTGCCTTGGCTGCTGCAGGGCACTACCTGCTGCGTGATCGGAGAGGTGATGCTGAGGTAGAAACACATGGGCATTGCCTCATACAAGTAACCAAAGAACCATTTCCTCTTGTAAAATCTCACCTACACCTGCAACAGATCCTTACCCACAAATATTAATTTCCTCTAACAGCCTCTTTCAAGTTACCTATGACTTTGCCTTAGAACATTTGTTTTCCTTTTTTTTTCTAAAGAAAATGCCTCAGGAACTATGATGTCAGTTGAGGATTTATGGGTTACATACGCTCCAGCCTATGGCATTGGGACAATTATTTTTTCCTTACAGGCATTTCTTGGAAGGTACCTTTCTCCCTGAGGACTGTATGAAATCTTGTTAATACTAATGAGGCAGATGCCCTAATGGCAAAAGAGAATAAACAATACTACGTTAGATTAAGGGCACCTTTCTTTCTTTTCACTGAGCCGCTTTGAAGTCCTATTGTTCAAAAAGCCTGCAAGAAATTCATGTATCTCTCCCACGAGAATTAGTCAACAATTATTCCGCTTCCAAGAGAAATTTATTTTGAGTCAATGTTTTTAAAATCTATCTGTTCATCAGGCTTACTCATGCATTAAGGATGATTTTCAGTGTTCAATAGAAACTCCTGAAACAAGAGGCAATTAGAAACATCTGATTTCATGATGCATTTTCCCTCCAGCAAACCAAGCAACAGTTTCCACAAGGAAAATGTAAAGACTTTCCATCTTCCAAGCAGTTATTAAGTGTACAGCAGAAACAGCTAATTTCAAAAGCTGAAATACAACAATAACTTGGCTGGCAATGAAAGTTGTCAAATGACTGAATTTAGTTGTACGACAGTATAATAAACATAAACATTAACTCAGCTCAACTCAACAAAAAAAACCCAGCTAACAATACAAGCAACAGCACCCAGCCAAGAGCACGGGTCAGAAAGTCCCGGCTTTGCCCTGGGTTTCTTGCCTAAATTCAGGCAAGCTCTGCCATTGCTTTGCTTCTGTCCTGAAAACTGGTGACGGAGCCCATCCCACAGATACCGCCCGCAAATTTACTAGCTCAGCTCTGGGTAGCCTGAAACGATGCAAAGGGCTGCTGAGTGCTATTTAAGAATGAACATTAAGAAGTTAATGGTACCTTTTACAGGTGCTAAAAATTAAGCACGTATTTAAGTGTTACACTGATGCAGGGATGTAGAGCTGCTAGAGTCAACAGGCTGCTGCTATGAGCCCATCTTCTGCCTCCAAGCCTCTTCCTAAAAACTGTGGCCTGGGAGCGCAGCAGGAAAGAGAGAAACATGCAGGTGCATGGGAGTTCAAATAGCACCCTCTGATAGGGATCTAAACATAGGAAATGCCCAGTCTTGGTGACAGAAAAGCAATTTGTTTGGCCTTTTTCTCTCACAGACAACAATCAGTTCACCATCTTGCTGTAGTTTATTAAAGATCAGAGATTAAAGGCAGTTTATAAACAGCTTCTATCCCTAGCAAGAAAATAAAAGAAATATTAAATAGTACTTTAACAGTACTATTACTAATAGTAATAGTACAACGGTGTTTCAGTTGGTAATAGTTAAAAAATAAGCAAACCAGGCCTCAGCAATATCCAGTCTTTTCTAGAGACTGGTTAGTGGTTTCTAACACTATATAATTTCTTAGGCACAGTCTGTAACTAATAGTTATAAAAACATTGCTTTTCTTAGTCAAATTACACAGCACAGGTGAAAGGGAGCTAATCCACAAGGATACACAGATACTACATTGCACTTTTCACTGAAACCATGAAAGATGGCCTGGCTAGGAAAAGTGAAAAGTTAAACACCGTGGCTTGATTACCTGTTCTTTCTTCTTGCCACAACAAGGAAAAAGAAACACATGGGGCAAAGGAAGCAATCTCTAGTAGGGGTTTTGGAAAAGCAGTTATTAAAACTTCCCCTCTTTGGCTCTGCCACACAAAGAGGTGGAGAAATGTTATGCCACAAAACGTATCTGCTTCTTCTATTTTTTCCTCCTTGCTTTCTTTTGTGATTTCATTTCATTTTTTTCTTCAGATGCCCAAATCTGGCCCTGTGGACACATCAAGCCAGGTAATGGTCACAGGTGAACAGTTCGCCTTGCAGTAGCGTGGACAAGTTTTCTCAACTGGGAAATGTCAGCATAATTCACCAGCAAGCAAACAAACAGGACTAACGGGCAAGGACTAAATACAGTATGTACTTCTTTCTCACCATCACTAGGAAAAAGAGGCAAAGGAAGGTAAAATGGGAACAGGCAGCAGCCTAAGGTGCTAAAATAAATATACTTTAAAATAAAAAGAGAAAGAAAGAAGGAAAGAAAGGAAAAAAGAGAGAGGAAAAAAAATGTTATTTCAAAAACTAAATTGGAAATAGGATTATCTTTACAGAGAATCCTGAACTGGAATGTGCTCCATCTGAAAGCAAGAGTGGAGTACTAAGTTTCCGAAATTTATTCTGGAAATGTTAAACAGCTCCATCAGCAGGGTGTAATTCTGCAACAGCTACTGCAGTGGGAGCTGCAGGGGCAAACATCCTCATCGACTGGTAGGTGGAAAATGAGACACCTCTCAAAGCCACCAGTGATATGGCTACCGAGAGCATCCGTGGACTGGACTTGAGAATCCTGGAGAGCTTTTCCATTCCTGCACCCTGGGAGGGCCCAGGGCTCGACTGCTCTGCCTGTGCAGCACTGTGGTTATGTGTGTTTGGCATAGCAGCATCCAGAAGGAACCCCGGCTTTCCTCACAGGACAAAGAGGAAGAGAGAGACCTCCCAGAGAGTTCACGATCTATATGTGTAAGCCATGCTATGGCTTCCCACCATCAGCAAGGGAAGAGTCATTCAACACTCCACAGTGGGCACCATCTGACTTTCCAGCTGACATGCGTTCTACAACTAAAACGCATTAACATCACCTAGAGTCCTTCCCACTTGCTTGTACTGCTTCATACATCACTCATCAGCTTAGTACCGGGGCATTTCACAAGAATTTAATAACTTTGCCATTGAGGTAGGGAACCAGAAACACCTCCAAAGAGACCAGGGACACAGAAGTATTAAATGGCTAGTTTTCAGATGCATGGGAGTATGTGGCAGAAGCCTGGCTCTGGAGTTAGAGCTTCATGTGGTCACAGCACTACCGCCACGTGACAGCAACACAGTGATGACATCAGCAGTGAGATCCTACCATGATCTTCTAGGGAATGTTTTCCATCTCCCACACATGGAGGCCCTTCCCTGCTCTAGCCTTCAGCTGCTATACATATCCCCAACAACGACTCACTCTTCTGACAAGTTCCAGAGAAAGGGAGTAAACAGCATTGTTAATCATTGCAAAAAAATAAATATATGCAGTAATTTATTTTCACACTATCACTCTGTTGCTGTCTCGCTTAGACTGTAGGCTCTTCAGGACTGAAGCAGACAACATTTTCTATCTTATTCAGCACACTGTGGGCACCAGTAGAGATGTTTAAAGCCTGTTGCAAGTGTTCATCCAGATAGCAGCCACAGAAATTAAGGGGAGTTATGCAGCTGAATCCCTTAGTCATCCATTTATGCTTCTCCTTCCTCATAAATCAAAGGACAGGAAGGCAATTTAATCAGGAATAAACACAGAATTAGCAGTACAATTCAGCTCCTTGCGCTCTTTCCTCGTTGCTTTTGATAAGTAGAGTCAGCAAACGACCAAACAGCAAAAGAAAAAATAATGAAAAATTAAAATCCCCACTAGTATCACTGTGCTGCAGATGTCATGAAGTCCCATTCCAGTCTGAAATTCAACATTCTTCTAGTTTGGTGCAGTCTGGTTAAATAACTGGATTTTCAATTCCTTAATAAGGATCTGATACTAGTCGTATTATTGCAAAGCTCTGAAATTGCAGACTATACTTAAATATTTGCTTTATAGAAACATGTGGTCCAGCCACGAGGATGGGGCTGGATCTCCTGTACTCAGCATTCTGTTCCGATGTGATACGTAAATATGTTTGAAAAAGGACATGGCCAGGAGGTCACTGCGACAGCTTAGTAAAAATGTAATAGAAACAGACAACGGCAACAAATGGAAAAAAAGCAAGCCAACTATAAAGAATATAGTAATTAACAGATAAATCATTACTGAAAAGGTTAAAGACGCCATTGCCTTAGAAAACAGTGCTTCTCTATGGCCCTCCCATCTCACAAAAAATGCAGTGAAAACAGAATCCATCCCGTAAGGGCAAATAAAACATTTAGGAGCACAGAAAGCCTGTAACAAAGGACTGGAAAGATTAAAAATATTCAAAGAATTATTAATGAGAGGGTAGACAAGAGAGGGGTGAAAACAACAAATCCCATGAAATTAGCCCTTTACCCTCACTGGAAACATAAACAACAGGATAAATCAATAAACTAATAAAAAATAATGTATTCTATGGGGGTGGCAGAAAGTTTCCCATGGGATTATCTTGGAGAAGGTGCTGTCAGACGATACCATATAAGGCTAAATATCTTTAAAGGATTCTCAAAAGACACCCTTTTTACAGAAAACCAGAAGCCTTTACGTAATATTGGGCATGCTAAAACACAGATGAGAGACTAAAAACTTTTTTTTTAAAAAAGTGTTTCACTGAATAAGCCAAATAGAAATTGCTGTGAATTAGGAGGCAGCTTCCCCTCTATGAAGATTATTCCATAGTGCCTATCAGTGGGACAAAGTTTCCCCTTCAGCATCTGCCAACGGCCTCAGCCAAAGAAAGAGCACCAGGCTGGTCTGAACCGCCCCTTATTTTATAGCAAGTCTTACTAACTGCCTCTGGCAATTGTACTCTTGGGTACGAAAGAAACGATGAACCCACGTCAGAGTTTACATCAATGCGATGTAAACAACAGGCAAATTAATATATACTTCACAAGAGGCTTGAGGAGAAGAGCACGTGTGCTGTGCTTTGGGCTGCCAGCAGCCATGGGGGCTGGCTCCAGAGCACACGATGCAAAAATCACAGCAAAAATCACGAAGAGCATTGGTCGCTCCTAGAGCAGCTCTGTACTGTCCCCGCACTCCTGAGAGTTGGTATCCATCACGCCTGACTCCGCAGAGCCCTCTTCTGAAATTATCCTATTACACCTAACACAATTAAAAATTAATTAATGCTCCTCTGCAGCAAGATGCCATAATTAAACTCTCTCTCTCCTCATTTAAGACTTAATTTAAATGAGGGCTTGATGGCACGGCAGTACAGTAACATTCACAAAGGCAATGCTTACCTGAGACGTTTGTGATGGATTTTGTCCACATAATTGCCAAGGGCTTCCTACAACATCAAGATTTTGGCCTTCAGCAATATACATCTATAACCACCCCGGCTTTTGGCAATATTGGCTGGAACACTTGCACGGGTGATGATAGAGATCTCCTCAAGGAGAAAAAAGAAGTCTTCAGAATTTTTTTCCCCCCAAACTGAGCCTGTCTATCTCTTTCTCACACACGCCGAGCAGCGACCCAGCCTTGACGAGTGACAATGGAGAAAAAGAAGATGACATTTCCTGACCTTTAAGAAGCGTTTGCTGATCAGCATTAACTGCACCATTTCAGTCATCTTGTTACTTACTAGCTTAGCTATAAAGACAAAAAAAGAAAGCTGAAATTCAGTGTATTTTGTTCTTTATGGAATACTACAAGCACTGTCCTGTTCTCACTGCCATGACTACGTGTCTTCAAAAGAAAGGGGAAGCCCTGGTCTGCTGTTTGCATTCAGCTCCCACTGGAGACAGGAGGGCTGAAAATACCTGACATCAGATAGGACACTAATGTACATACACTAGAGAAGTGGATTTATTCGCTAGATTTGAAGAAAAAGGATCAGGTCTTGGTCAGAATGGACAGTACACTTTTTTATTTTAATCAAAGCCCAAATAAAAAAATAGTTAAAAGCAGATAATCCAAGAGTAAAAAGGGTTCAGTTTGACTCCATATATGCAGTGTAAACATATCCGTAGAGTCAGCCACACATAGAAAGTATGTCTTCTGCACAGTCAGAGCATGGGACTGCAGTTCACATGCAGGCATAAAGATAACTCTGAACAGCCTAGCGTAGGTCCTGATCACACTGTGGGCAGAGCAAGGTGGACATCAGTAGTGACTGGCTCTCCAGGTATTCAGCCAGGACCCTACACAAGCTTTGCAACTTGCATGAAACCCCACATAATCACAGTTGATCATCTCCACACCTAAATCTACAGTTCTGGGCCACTCGGTGCATACACTGATTCACCTGGACGTAAAGGACCATGTTGAATTCAGCATCCATGAGAGCACTACCACACTGAATCTCATTTGGGGCATTAGTATGCATTCAACTCACTGCAAAGGAGGTTTTTGGCAATTCAAGCACAGAAAAAAAGCCTCAGAGAAAGTAAATGACTAATTTCTTTCTCATGGAGACTAACTTCATCTGAAGATGGTGCTGACTGGAGATTACTCCCAGGGAAAGTCTGTTCTCATAACACTGCCCTTGGGCAAGTGAGGTCTTGTGATGGGTCTCTTAAGGTCACCTCTCATGGCACTCACCATGCTCCAGGCGTCCGCTCAGCACTTCTTGATACAAATAAATAAATGAGAAGGAGTTTGTACAAAACACCAAGCTTTAACCCAAATCTTACCTGCACCTCTGTTGCCTGCCAGTATGGTATGACAATTCAGAGTCCTGGGAATGGACTCACCCCAAAGATAGCAATGCTTCTTCAAAGCAGAAAAACGGTCCAGATGAGCAGGATGGAAGAGCATGACCTCATTTTTTTGATGGGAGATAACTGGGGGGTGGGAAAAGGAAGCAGGAAGGTCTTCAGTCTCCTTGTCTGGGCAGCCATGGGGAACGGTGCTTAAGGGAGGGCAACTTGTCTTCCGTTCCCAGCTCTCCTCTCTCACGTGTATATCTGGATTCTGACAAGAATAATTAGGGATTTGTAAGAGTTTGGTTTGGGCAGAATATTCAGCTTCTTTCCCTTTCTGGTGACCACTACTACCAGTATTCTGTTATAAGACACTTCCACAGGCAGTGTCGTTCACCCACACGGCTCTCACGGGGATGCTGCAAATGGTTTGAAGGGAAAACAATTTATACAGATTAGAAATAGGGGTTTCGACTATCCCAGTCAGCATACACTAGTGATGCATCCCTATTATCAATTATGATATCAGGATCATTAATTCTAATTTTTCCATATTTTTAGGCCTTAATTATCCCGCATCACACATTTCCTTCAGTATAGGCAGGCTTCTGTCTTTTTACTTAAGTCATAAATTTTACAAATATATACACCTATACACATGCACACATATTTTTTTAACATATGTTACACATTGATTTATTTTATATATCTACTGTTGTATTTTATCCAAGCAGCATGCCAGGAAAACCAACATTGGTGGATGACAAAGTATAGAAGCAATGTTTTGGAAAACTGAGAAACAAGATTCAACTCCCAAGCAGTGGGATGGAATACCTGGGAGTGGTATTAACAAGTACCTCATGAGCTCTCACAATGGGATTATCACCTTGCAGTTAAAGATATGTTAGACGCTCATGCTAGATTTGCAATAGGAAACCTAAACCAATAAAAATATCTGGGGATTTACAGTTACTTTTCAGCAGTTCTGTCCTCTTTTAAAATTTCTGCAGTTCATTCTTATAAGTCTCTATTGCCATTCCTAAGAATGTCCCCTTTGTTCACATTCTTAATGAAAACAAATTCTAACGGGATGTGTGACCTGAACAAGGGTGCAAAGTCACTATCCTCAAGGAGCCAAAACCTTCTCTGGCTGTAGCCCTGTCAGAACAGTCTTACACGTTCTGACTGCCTTCCTAAGCAGACACCTGGAGAGATGTACACATGGGGCTATGCTAGTCTTCCAAACCACTGGCCTCCCTGCTGAACCTGTCAACACAATACCAACAAATAAGCAACATCTGTGAGGGCCGTTTCGGTGACTATTCACTGGTTCATTAGGCAACAGACTGATCCAGTGAGGATTTCTCTTCCAGGCCTGTCAGTAAATCACATCTTATGGATTCATCCTCTTCTCTCAGCATCATCATTCCCTTTCTGTTTTCTTCCTTCCTCTAAAAACATATCAAATATCTTTCTCCATCTTCACACCTTCATCCCATTAAATTCAGATTACCAAAGATTATTCTTACACTTCTCAGATCCACTTAGCAATAATTCATTCACAATATTCCCATTACCTTGTATCTTAACCAAATGGTTCACATATAGACAAAATTGTTTTTAATCAAGTGAACAAAGAAAATAATATTTGGAAAAAATCAAGACGTTGCACTACTTCTTCAGCGAATGACTACTGCATTTATGGCTTAATATTTATGTTCACCTATGCTGTGCAGGTTTATTGCCTCTCACATGTACTATTACTGATGAAATAGGAATGCAAGACTTTGTTACTTCCTACACAAATTAGCAGAAACTCAGAGCCTAAATCAATATGAAACTAAGGGAGAAATTATATTCTTACTTCGTGGTCACATGGACTGGAAGGAAACAAAAAATGGGATGAACAGCCTTAAAAACAAGAAGCAGGAGGTACCGTAAGAAGCACAGGTTTCAGATGGACTCTCAGTACGACACCTCTCACAGTGCAACACTCTAAAAACACAACTGATGGGAGAGAACCAGAGGGAACCTAGAAACATAACGAGGGAAAATTAACAGAGAAGGCAACAAGGAACACAGATACATACCCTGTGGTAAAGAAGGGAAATTGAAAATTTATTCCTACCACTGAGACAATTACAAACCATGACCAAGGAACAAACCAAGGCAACATAACTTCATAGCATCACTAGCCTGCCAAAAGCACAAACACCTAGATAACACATCTTACCTCACATCAGTGAATGACGGCTACCGCTTTGGCAGCTGCCACAACCCATCAGACATCACAGCACCATGGCAAGCTTGAATGAAGTTTCTGAGAAGTTACGGAATTTCACCAGCAGAATTAAAGTTCCTATTTCTCCATTCCTTGATTTCTCACGAAGACAAAGCATTCCAATTTAATTCTGCATTTATTGCCACCTGTCTGGGGGCTTGCTTTTGTTTTTAAATAGCAACAAAGTAATCGTAACCACCAATATCCTGAAATGAAATTTTTGTGTCACACCTCTCTCCTTGATCTCCTGGCTTAGCTCAGACTGATGGCTTTTCTCCAACTGATGGCTCTTCTCCAGCGTTACCTATTTTTCCCTCATCTTTTCTCATTTCCTTCATGATCTCCGCGCACAGAACTGTAAATTACTATTTTGAAATAGATTGCATTACTTTTGCAATACAGCTTGATCCCACAAGTCCCCTCAAAATCACGAGGTGTACTCATTAAACAACACACTTCTCAGCCAGAGCAAGCATACCATAGTCTGCTTCATTTGACGAGTCTAATTAAAGTTTTCCAAGTGAGATATGCAAAATGAATATCTGCTGTATAAACAGAGTTTCAGCAGGAGCAGAAGGCATTTAAATCTCCTGAAATTAGACTTATTTGATTGAATGTCCAAATATTGCTTCAAGTATCTTTAATTTCCCTTTTTTAAAAAATAAAAACCACATGGCTGGTATTTTCTTTTTTTTTTTTTTTTACAAGTTGGCAATATTATTTTTCAACCATCTGTTCTACATAAATATTCAAATAGGCTTCTTTATCTTCTTCCCCTAAAAAAAAAAAAAAAACCAAAAACAAAAAACCCCAAAACAACGCCCCCCCCTCAAAAACCTTAAAAGATGGCGTAGCCCCTCTGTACCAAGTCATTTCCTACATTTACTGTCAAGGGAACTTGCCTTGTCATACTATTTTTCAGCACATCCCTTTTCTTCCAAATTTTCAAGACCTGAATAAAAATGAGAAGCTATTATACAGTACAGAATAAAAAGAGATTGCTCTGTAAATTTTCTTAGAAATGACAATGTTTCATAGAAATCAGCACATTTTAACAAACAGATTTGTTCTTCAGCTTCAGTGTGTGTATAATTTGATTCCACATCAGCTCGCAGACATTTTTCAGATTAATCTTCCGTAATCTTTTGGCCACATCATTTCAGTGTACAATAAAGATCACAGTACAGCTTCAGTGGAGTCTAAGGAGTCCCACAAGGTCATGGCTCTCCCTGAAGAGCATAATCCAGATCTAATTTCAGTAGGAACCAGGTAGGATTTACACTTCTGAATGTACATATGACAAATCTATGGCCATTCAAGAAAAATCCTGCAGACTCTTCCAGCAGTGTTTTGTCACAGTTGTGCTAAAGCATCTTTATTGCCAAGATATATAAGCAAACAAAGGGAAAATTTAGGGTTTGGAATTGTTTTTTTGTTTCTTTTTTAAACACATAGTATGTATTCAACCCATTGCACACTTCTAATGCCTTACGGGGAGAAGTTTTCTCTCTTCTCTTTGTCTTCTGTACCTTTTTTCCTGGGGTTTCTCAAGGAGAAACATTTCCTCTGATGGAGTAAGGACAGATGCAGTTACTGTCTCAAGAGCGCTCCCTGTTTGCATGCATTACTGTAAAAGATAGCATCCCTTAAGAGAGATAAGACTCCAGACTATGAATCTGATGCTCTTTAAAGTGGAGGGTATTGTGCTTCTGATACACAGCTTGATTTCAGCTACTTTCACCTAGATCATAGATTAAAAGAAAAACACGGCAAGCCACTAGCCTATCAATGAATAATACGTCAGTGCCCTTAAAACACTTACCCACCACTGCCTTTCTCAACTGCTACATCTCAGAGTATTCGTACCGTACATATTCCTCCCCCCAGGCTCAGATATATCCCCCGCTACTTCCAGCCCCACACCGCAGCAGCTTTTGTTTGCTTTTCAGAGGAAAGCACCGGGCGAGGCAGAGTCAAACTTTTGTCCTTGTTTGATTGTAAAGGTCTGAAACCTTTGAGTTTTCCGTTTCCTTAACTATATACTGATGAAATATTTTGACGAGGCCAAATTGAACTACAGTTCATAGGCTATGGTAAATTTGATCTTGATTCCACCGCTGAACTCTCAAAAATTAATTTTCTTATCTCTAAGCCACAGAAATATGAATTAACCAGATTGTGGAGCATTTATCTTAATGTCAAGATGAACTAGTGGTCTGAGCAACAACCTTTCTTCTTTTGCTACTAACACTCACAAAGAAATTTACTGTTTAGAGCATTCTTCATTTTCTACCTGCCAGTCACAGCATTCCTTGGAGACTCTATTTGTCATTATCAGTGAAAAGTGATTTTAAAAATCTCTGGAAGAATTGCCTGTGCAAAATCCTCATCGATGTAATGATTCAATACACATATGTTTATCACACAAAAGTAAAAATTTTACTTATCATCTGCCACTATTCAGTTTTAATCAAGACTTTTTCAGGAGGCTGAATGAAGCCATTTTCTGTAAAACTGGTTTTGCACCTCCTCTTTAACAAAAGTTTTACATGACAATACATTAAAACACGGCTGAAAATGCTGTCTTTTACTGGGACTAGGTGCTCAAAGTTATCATTAAGCCTAGGCTTCCAGGGATTAGTAGGAGAGGGATGTTAGGCCCCTTCATTAACACCTTCCAGTACAACACACCATGTTGTGTGTGGTGTATGTTGTGTATGACAGTGTAGCTGTGCAGGCACGTCACCTGGCAGGCATAGATTAATTACTCCAGCTAAAAAGACAGAACTTCAGGCACTTAGCCAGATTATACATGCAATACCCACCCTCTCCATATTTGCATGTATGGACGCATCTGCATACAATGCACTTTAACCAAACCTTTCCCCTGAAGCTTTGCATTAGATTTGCTGCCAGAGAGCGGCAACATCACTGCGCTGCAGCCAGCTGCTCACACAGACGCCAGCACTCCAACACTGATGGCTTAATCACAGAATCTCTAAGGGAGGAAGGCACCTCTTTATCATCTAGAGCAACCTCCCGCTCAAAGCAGGGTCAGTTACAGCAGGATACTCAGGACTGTCCAGTCAGGTTTTGAGTATCTCCAAGGATCTCCTCAGCCTATCTGGGAGACTGAGTAAAAAAGGTTTTTCTTATGTTTCAGTGGAAACTTGGTGAATTTTCCATATTTCAATTTGCGCCCATTGTTTCTTGTCCTATCACAAGACAAGAATGAGAAGAGCCTGGCTCCACCTTCTTTGCACCTTCCCTTCAGGTATTTATACACATTGATGAGATCCACCCTTGAGCCTTCTCTTCTCCAGGCTGAACAGTCCCATCTCCCTCAGCCTCTCCTCACATGTCAAATGCTCCAATGCCCTCATCATCTTTGTGGCCCTTTGCAGGACCCCAGGATCTTTTCTACAAGCTGCTTCTTCGTTCATGTAGGTCTCCTGCCACCTTTGTTTGACTTCCTGCTTGTCAGGATGGACCACTCTTAAGCTTGGAGGTTATCCTTGAAAAATCAACCAGGTCTCCTGGACTGTATTCCACAGGTTCCACTAGTCCAGATACACTTACTCCCCTGACCAAATCACCTAACACACACTGGTAGCAGACTGGCCTGCTATAAATGCTGTCTCAGGAGGAGGTATCAAACTCAAGGTCCAACCCTCTGGGGTCATCAGCACATTGCTAGAACAAAGTCATTAGCCCTCAGGTGTACTGAGTTATACTGAGAAAGCTGACAGTAAAGCTGGTATGAAACTTATCCCACAGACACCATGAAATTCACACAACAGGATATATTCAAAGCCTGGATAATCTGAAGTGAATCATGTATGATGGAAGGCTATCTTTTATTGCCATAGAAACCATAATTCCTGCATTGCTTGACGCATCCCTGCACCTGAACTGTTAATTTTCACATTGGACACAGCGCTAGCTGGACTGACGGTTAGACTTGGTATAGAGACAGCTACACTGAGTCAGACAAGAAGCCTATTTAGCCCTGTATCTTCTTTTTGGTGGTCAGCAGTAGATACTGAAAGAACGTGAGAATATTCTCTACGTGTCCTTGTTCTTCCTGAAGATGTTCTTCCCACTTCCTGCAGTCCGTACCTCAGGACCTTCCTATAACCATGCTCTTGAGAAGCAATGAAATATCACTTGCCTTCTCCATCCCTTCAATATTCCATAGATTTTTCTCATTTATTCCTTAGTTTCTTTACAAGCTGAAGTCCTAATCCAGTTAGTCTTCCCTCAAGAAGCTATTCCATGCCCTAGGTCATTCTTGTTTCCCTTTTCTGCACCCTCCTCTAGCTCAGCTGAATCTCATTTTAGATAAAGCAATATTCAAGATACGAGGGTAGCATGTGCTTATACAGTGGCAAAAAGATGTTCCCCCTTCAGTTCTCACCTTCTTTCTTAATTTCAAACAGTTTATTTGCCTTTCCGACCACTGGAAAGCACTGGATTGGTGTTTTTAGAAAGCTGTTTAGTATAATTGCTAGTAATTAGAGCCCATAATTTTCTAGGTACAGTTCAGATGTTTTTTCTTCACATGTATTACTTGACCTGGAGCTTCATCAGTCAGCCAGCACTTCTCAACTTTGCTTACAATCTGGCAATCCTGACTGAGTATATTCAGCTGTTGTTATAAAAATACCTCTTGAGGTGTTCTGAAGTTATCATAGCTGTGTGCTTGATGACCACTAGCACTGGGGAACTAACTATCCATTCTCATCAGTCTCCAGATAACAACCACCTCTTTTCTATAGCCTCTGGTAGTTGGGGGAGACCACTATAGGGTTCGGGATGCTCCAGTTCACCAAGGAAATCACTCAATACCCACAGCTGAACGGGAATTACAGGGAGCACGACTTAGCAAAAATCAGTCTGATGTGGCCTGTCCCCATCATGATGTGGGAGGTTCCTCAGCCAGCTCTAAGGACCCTGACTGTGTGCTCGGTTATATCCTTTCACAGACTCTGAGACACTGGAAAGCTAGAGCTGAATTAAATGGAAGAACGTAAATATTATTCCTCTGGTACGTCAGCAACAATTTATTTCCCAAATGTTTCCATGTGTCTTGGGCGCAGTTTAAATATATATATCTGTGCCTCTTTTTTTTTCTAAAGTATTCACTGTTTTCTAGAGCTCAGCAGACCTTCATTAATCTCATGCCACCTCATCTTTGCCCTACAGATTCCCCAAGTGCCTGCCCTGTTTAATCACGGATTTTCACAAAAAGGCTCTGGGAATACAAGTTCAGCTTCTTTAAAGGCAGACATTTCCAAACCAAGAGATACACCTGCACCCTCACAGACATAGATGCACATACACACATGCACACAGCCATCACTATATAAGTACAGTGTTATATATAAGTAACTATATAGCAAGTGCTGAAAACTTCAGTATTGAAAAATACCTTCTTGTCTGCACAGTTTTTCTGAGAGTGCCTTACAGAATGTAATTCTAAATGATCTGAACATGAGGAGAGTATCTCCAAGATTTCTTCCACTTTCTCCTCTTCTCCAATTAAGAAAATTCCATTGATGAAGACATTTTTTTCATGGTCCTTCAGCAAAACAAGATTGCATGGACTGCTGTTTATTTGAAAATCCGCTAAGGAAACCAGCAAGAAATTTCCCCCTAAGGCTATCACAAAAAAAATTATCTCCATATGGGGAATTTCATGTTTTTATGAGCTCATAAAAAAGTACAACATTTACTCTTGTTCTCCATAACGTTTACTCTTGCTTTAATTTTTTGCCCAAGTTTAAAATACTGGGTTTGACATTTTACCTGAAAAAAGTATTGCTTAGTCTGCCAAAAGGGAACCAGCATGAGCTCAGGCTTTATTGGGGAGGTGAAATTTATGGTGCTTCTCCCACCTTTAAAAAATTCTGGGTTCTAAAATCTGGCATTGAACACATTATTGTATATTCCAAATTCCATATGGTACCCAGCAAGCTTATCTAAGACAATGCAGACCAGGTAGGCTTTTAAGCAAAAACCACGCCTGGAGCAAAGTCTGACAGGTCTGCACAGCTGGAATAGGTTTAAGACCTGGCTCTAAAATATTTTTGAGACCTTTTTTTCTCTCCATATGGACTCTAAGAATAGAAATTCTCTGGAGTTGATGTAAACTTCCAAGACTTGATCCCTGAAATTTCAACAGAGGATGAGAACTAATAGCAAAAATTGTGATCCACAGTGGAAAGAGTTCTGTGGGACTCCTTTGGGATACATATATATACACATATATATACATCTCCCCAAATCCGTAAGTATGTGAAAGGTATATTCAGAAAGGAATTTCTGGCCATTGCTTGTGGTTTGTATCATTGAATTGGTCGTCTACAGTCAGAGCCCTAAAATCTATGCCTGTACCTTACCAGCTTTCTTCAGACTAATGTCTCATCATTTACGCTAGATCCCTGAGCATTCTGCATCACTTACTGTCTTTTGTAACATATTTGTTTACTATTCAGTAAACCTCTTACACTGCTTTGCTGCAAAAACAACTAGAGCCTTCCCGATTGTTTTGTGGCTCATGTAGTAAAAACAGCTCTTTCAAAGCTTAGGAAATTTCACAATGCGACTGTGCAACCTGTATTAACACTGCTGTGAGTCTCTTGGTTTTGTCCAAGGTAAAAATCCACCCCTTCATTAATATACATTATATTGTCTCTGAACACATCCCCCTATAAAATACAAAACTGTGGAAATCTGGAATCTGTACAACTGCAGACCCATATTGCTCTCTTCTTTTGCATGCATTCACTTGGCCTTCTCAGCATGCCATCTTTTCTGCTAACCCTTCAAGCTGTCAAGGAGAAAATATAGGGCAGAAAGTCTGTTGCATTTCACTGTCTCCCCAGGTAACACATTAGCTCCTTAGAAAAACAGCACCTTTAATGAATGTGTTTCTTCAGAGTGCCTTGCAAAAATAGACAGTAGTGTCGGGGCTTATCTGTGCAATCAGCCTGTAACCTGGGTCAAAATTGGCAGTTTAAGTGGTGGGTCTCCTTTTCTCCCATGAAAAATGATGGCCTTGCATTCAAGAGTTAAGACATTTCAGATCTAAAGGGAAACTGTAAACACTTCTCAAGAACTTCAGTGTGGGTGACAGTGCTTCTCTTCTCCTATACCAACAGCATCCTCTGGTTAAATTAACACTCCAGACAGACATGAACCTCCCATGAGGACCCCATGGCCAAGGTGCTCCATGAGAAATAAAGTCCTGTTGGGTACTTCCACCTCCAGAGGAGACCCCAGAGTGCTATAACCAACAGGAAGTTGTCATCGTTTAACCCCAGACAGCAACTAAGTGCCATGTAGCCGCTCGCTCACTCCCCCCTGGTGGGATGGGGACAGAATCAGAAAAGTGAGAAAACTCATGGGTTGAAGTAAAGACAATTTGATAAGTAAAGCAAAAGTCGTGCATGCAAGCAAAGCAAAACAAGGAATCGATTCACTGCTTTGCATCAGCAGGCAAGTGTTCAGCCATCTCCAGGAAAGCAGGGCTCCATCACGCGTAACGGTTACTTAGGAAGACAAAACACCGTCACTCTGAATGTCTCCCCCCTCCTCCTTCTTCCCCCAGCTTTACATGCTGAGAATGATGTCGTATGGTATGGAATATCCCTTTGGTTAGTTGGGGTCAGCTGTCCCAGCTGTGTCCCCTCCCAACTTCGCTTTCCTCCCCAGCCTACTTGCTGGCGGGGTGGTCTGAGGAGCAGAAAAGGCCTTGACTGCTTAGCAACAACCAAAAACACCAGTGTGCTATCAACGCCACTCTCATTCCAAATCCAAAACACAGCACTAGACTAGCTGCTACTAAGAAAGTCAACTCTACCCCAGTCGAAACCTGGGATATCACAGCTTTCAGCCAATGCTGGTTTTGACAGTGTTTTTAACCCATCGTATGGGGAGATCTGAGCCTTGCTGAGGCAAGTAACTTGGTTGACTCACCCTAAGCAGCAAATACATGCAAAAAACCTTCCTAAGTGTTAAATCTAGAGCCTGCAGCTGGGCAGTACCCGATGTGGAACATCTGGAAGAGCTGTGCTAGGGCAAACTCTGGGAACAGAAAACATCCAAGTCAGCTTACAACACAAGGACACTCACAGTGCCAGCCCTCCAACGGTACAGAGTTAATGGAAAGCTGTTATATGCCGCCTCTGTCTCTTTTTTGGCAGTCCCCCAAATTCATAATTGAGAATGATGCAAGTGTGATTAGAATATTCAGCAAAATCTGAATAGTTTATGGTTTCTACTAAGTTATTTCCCATGAATCCAAAGAGCTCATAAGATCACTCTGAATAATAAAATAAGTTATTCTTATAGGGACAAGGTATCATTATCTAATATTCATCATGACAGAATATAGTCATCTTACAATTTATGCTGCAGTATCCAAGATATTATCTAACATTCATTATCAGCTATGTCTTCAACTGCCTATATTACGTTTATTTAAAGAAATTCAGACAGGTGAGATGTTCTACAAAGACGCCATTTTCAAACAAGCAAATGGGAAAAAAGGCAATGACTGCTATAAATGTAATAAACTCCTACTGACGTCTCAAACATGTTACAGTTCACTAACAGGTATAAAGGCTGATTACTATGATAAAAGAAATAGGGAGAAATAGCTTCCTTTATAGGAAAGGAAGTACAGTATCTACTCTTCATTGTGCCGATCCACCTGATTGTTACTCTTGGCATCTGCCCAACATGCTTCCCATACATTTTGTTAATGCTACATTCATGAAATAACACTTCCCCCCTGCCTATTTTCCAGTGGCAGTCTTTGAACATAATTTAAGATATAAGAGATGCAATTTGCAGAGCTATATTTACTATTTCTAGGGAAGTCATTTAACTGATTATTTCTTTTTCAAGTCCAAAAAGTTGAAGAAATGATACAGCACAGCTGATGATATGCCAGTTCTTTCCTCTGGCTTACTAGTAATAAGATGCCAACAAGATGAAATTTAGCATCATGCAGCTAGGCAACTGGGTGCCAAACAGGTTTTAAAAGATTTAATCCTGATGAAAACCGTGCATAGAAATATAAAATCCACCAGGTACGTAAATCAGTGGTAGAACAGCTAAATTCTTCTATTGAATTATCCTCTCAACACAAACTAGAATTAGCCAAAAACACATGGCTTGTTTCCCCTGTGGAAATAAGCTTTTTGGGAACAATAACAGCAAATATCTGTCAGATAAACAGATGTCAAAATATGTATCTAGAAAAGATTTTTTTTGTGGTGACTTTTCCCATGTTTTGTCCCATGCATATCATCAGGATTTCAATCTTGCCTGAAATTTTCATAGGCACATTCTTACTGATGATGTTAAAAAGACAAAGTCAAACTTGGTAGCATGCAAGAGAGGGCAACGTTTCCCTGGAGCCTGCAAGGGGCTGGGGCAGTTCCCCTCCGGAGTCGGGTGTAGGTGAGTTTCAGCATCTGTACTGGGGCAGGCAAAGCAGACAGAGAGGCTGAGCCCTTCCTCCCTTCTCTCCTCTCTACCCAAAAATCCCTCTGATGCCACTATAAACCTCAATTTGCCAGTGATGCCAAAATGCCTGAAGAGCAAACAGGGCAGATGTCCCATGCTGAGTGCATTTGTTCAGATGAAGCCTCTCTGTTTTTGTTTTTTCAATTATTGAACAGCAGAGTGGAGTAAGTAAAAAAGGGACCTTGATACACCGCTGATGTCAGCCGTCATTTAATGCTTGTTTTCCTCAAGGCCAAATATACAGCTTGATAATACATAATGCTGATATAAATCAATTAATAATTTGATACAAAAATGATCATTTGCTCATTTAAAGATTAGTTTTCCTTCCTCTGATCCCAGTTTGATTGTGAGACACGTGCAGCAGGTCATTCTTAATCTCAAGCCGTTGCCACTTAAAAATATTTTCTAGACAGAGAAGACTTTTTTCAAGGTTTTTTCTAAGCCAGAGCATATGTAGTCAAGGACCCAATACACAGGTGACAATGCATCTCAGAGTAGCCTCATCTGAAACGTTAGCCTTTTAGCTTTCTCCACTGAGTCTAAGAAAAGTCCGGTGTCAGCCTGGTGGTCAATAGCCTGACAGCCCCACTGGTGGCCTGGCAGCCCGCACCAGCCCATGGGTGGTCTCTGCCAGCTCCAGTCCCATCTGTGGCAGGTGCCTTAGGAGGGGTCCCAGCCACTGTGGGCTTGGGGATGATGAAGGCTTGGGAGGTCAAAGACAGACCTCCATGGCGCCTGCCCTGCCTACAGCCTTCTTGCATGGTTTCCTGGACAGCCCCACTAACTGCTGCCAGTCCCATGCAGAAAGACACACCTGCTTCAAAATCACTCATTCCAAAAGGCTCTTGGCAGCGCCCCAAAACCAGCAGCTGACCCAATGCCCTGGAAAGGCCACAGGGCTGCTGGGCTGCCAGCGTCACCAGCCGGAGATGGTCCATCACCACTTCCAAGAGCCATCAGCAGGTGTGGGGAGCAACAAAAACGTTGGTTCTGCTCGGCCATGGGGTGAGGCTTCGTGTATCTCACTGAACCAAAGAGAAAAAACGCTATGGGGGGCACAAAGGAGGGTCTCAGCCCCACAGCCCTTTGCATGGTGGAGGTCCTCTGTGCCCACAGCACAACTTAAAGGACTGAGGTCAAAAAACATTTAAAGAATTCCTTTCCCCATTAATTCAAGCCTTTTTGGTGCTGTTTGCAATTAAGGGATAATGCATTTAATCGCTAATTGCACCAATCAGTCTTGACTTCCAAAAAGCCAAGGGAAAGTTACTTTCTCTGAATTCCACTCACATAATTGGCATGCACAAGCCAATGTGCAGACTGAAATAGTAGAAGCAGTGGGTTTAGCTGTTGGAGTCTATATCCTTCTTCAACTCCAGGCTGCTTTGATGACAACAATTCTGGCTGGATTTCTGGTGTCTTGCTGCACAGTAGTCCTATACTGAAAAAAAAAAAAACAAACAAAAAAACCCAAAAAAACAGAGAAAACTTTGCAAAGCAAGCTTTTCTTTTGTGAAGATATCATCATATTTTTAAAGAAAAAGAAGAAGAAAAGAAAAGAGAAAGGCAAACATGCAAAAGAAAAGGAAAAACTGTTCAATCTTTTAAATACAAGAACAAATACCCACATTCTAGGTCCGTAAATTGGCTTGAAAATATGTGATGTGGTTCATGTCTGGCTATAGCACAGGGAGCTAGTCACTCTTGAGGAGAGATGCCAACGACTTTGCAGTGAGCAATGTCATTCAAGTCGTCTGTATGAGTTGCAAGCCTGACAAAAAAGCCTCACAGTGGTTTTGAGCTGTTATTATTAGGCAATAGCATATGTAAGCATCCTTGACACATTCAGCTTGTCAACACATTTCAATCTCCGGAGGAATCTAAATAAAATCTTTGCCTAGCATGTCCAATAATGTTCTCAAGAGGCAAGAGGGAAAGGGGAGGGCAAGATTATGGCATATGAACTGCGGAGATCTTGGGTTTTGAGTCACCCAAAGCAGTGAGAATCAGCAGTGGCTCGCTTAATCTTTTATTTCCTTTCCATAATGAGCCTGCCTCTATGAATACAGTTCTCTTGCCTCTCAGCTGTTATCTGCCACTTCATAAAGCAAACACAGTTTCTAATTTGACAGTTTTCTTGTTAGTCTTTGTTCTGAAACCAACCCTCCTGTTGATCTAAAAAGCCAGTGGCTCCCAGCTCAGTTCTGTCCCGATTATGGTCTTGTCTCTCTAGTGCAAAGATCTTCTTCAACTTGCTACCTTTTTTTTAAATGCTTTATCTCCCACCCACAAACCAGAGCATCTCCATGAAACCCTACCACATTTGCAGTTCTCCCTTATCCTTAATAAGGGAAACCTAAGCTAGAAATACTGCATGACAGTAACAACTGCATCTTATAAATGGTCTGGTCTAGAGCTGATCAGGAATTTTTCTGACAAAACTTCAACTGTGAAAAATTTTGCAGGACAAGGACCACCAGTAATGAATTCCACCAGTCACAGCAGCATCACAAACACCCACAGAAAAATTGCTTGCTGCTTCTATCGAACAGCTTCTGGGGGAAGACACTTTCTGGGAGTTGTCACTCCTTAAAGTCTGCAGCATATGAGCAACGTTCGCTAGGTTTGGAACATCTTGTTGGAACAGCTATATTTAATAAGAACAGCCGCTTTGGATCTGACAGAGGAGCCGTCAATCCCACATCCAGGCTCCCACAGTGACAAGCAGCAGATACCTCCGATACAGAACAAGAACTGGGCAAGTGTGCCATGAAACATCCCCCAGCGCAACTCCCCTGCTTCAAACTGCCTGAAGTTTGGGCAGATCCTCAAATAAAAATATGATCTACTGCTTAGCAGCCAAAGGATTTTTTCTTCTTTTATTTTTTCTATGTTTCTGGGCACAGATAAACCTTTGGGAATAAAGGCTTCTGTAACAGTGATTTTGTGCAAGGACCTCTTTTGGTTCATTTGCAGCCCACACAGACCAGTTCAAGACTGCTAATTCTTGTAGTATTTTCAGATTCATACTGCTAAGTTCAGTTGAAGGGTCCTAGATTTTCCTAACAACGGCAAACAAAGACACGCAGTNGGGGTGGAGGTGGATATATAGGAGGATGATATAAATAAAGATGAAGATGTTTGTAACACTTACTGGAAAAAAATCGTATCTTCTTTTAAAACCTTTTTACTGAAAGAAACTTAGAAACTTCAGGATTCCAGCTGAGGATACAGGTATTCAAGAAGGACCTAAATATAAATATTTTAGCTTTGGTGGCTGGCCACCTACTTTCATGCAGATCTGCTCGGGCGGATGTTGTTGTGGCCCATCAGCTTTTCCATACATCATCTCTTCTACAGAACCTCAGACTGCAGCACTGGGCCTGCTCCAGACACAGTCACATGTGTTGAAATGAAGGGAAAGTAAGAACATATGGAAAAATCACATTTAAATGCAGCAGAGTAGTCAAAGATGCATTTTAGACATTTAAGAAACCCGGTAAGTTTGTTTAGGGCACTAGCATATTATGTAAAAACCCAGGAAACATTCTCTGAAGGCTCCAGACTATCCCAAGAATGTAGACTGAAGTAAGGAGATGCAAACAGATCAAGCCAACAGCCTTAAATGCCTAAAAGGCTACAATCTAAGGAATTTCCTTTATCATCTGTTGCTGTTTGCCTGAAGTGAAAACAGAAAGGTGTTCGTTAGATTTAATTAACTGAAAAATACCTGACTATTCAATGCATGGCATCTCACCCCTCTTCACTCAACACTAAATACTCCAGGAGAGGGCCTTTGCTATCACTGTCCTTGTCCAAAACCTGGAGATTCCAGTTAAGTATCCTAAAATATCCGTCAAAGTACTGTTATACGTTGTTGCGGACTCCAGCAGTTACAGTAAGAAACCTTGGGTGAACCCAGCAATGCAGCAAATCCCAAGTGCAGATGAAATAAGCCACAATGGCACAAACACAAGACATGGAGCAAGCTTAACATGCAGATTTACTCTTCTACACTAGGGATTTGCTCTTTACCTTAGGGTAAAGTCCCGGCAAAGGCAGAGCCAGTGTCACTCTTCCCTTACTCCCGTTCCCAGGTTGCTCAGCACAGGCATCGCAATACACTGGAGTCGAACATCCTTACTCCCTAGCACGCTTGTCTATATGGTTGCTTCCAGCTCCAAGCAGCTGTGCCTAAAGCAAAGTCAATAACGCATGTAGCCCATCTGGGAATGTAGACTCTGCAAAACTCTTCAAATACAGCATCGCTTGTTCACTTTTAGTGAAGTAAGCAGAGCCATGCCAACTACGCCATTTGGTCACGCAAGCACATATGAAGAGACAGGAAAAGATGTTAAGAAAATGCTCGTAATTCCAGGGTCTGATGATGAGATATTTCCCAGCAAATAGCATTTGGACTTCAAAACACTATTTTATGCTATTTTTGTATTATTTTATGCTTGTCTAAGCATAAAAAAGCCCTGACTTTAACAGCATTAATTTCAATAAGCTTGCGTCAAGGTGCTTGGCAAAAAACACTGGAGACATTCCAGTATTTGCAGATGCACCATTCTCCCTTTAAATTAGCAGGTCAAAAAGAAAGCTAAAACACGAAGTGCAAAACCTTATTAAAAATATCACGCAATGAGACTGATCAAAACTTAATCATGACTCAGTTAAATTCACTCAGGAGTTAACAATGTAAAGCTTGTTACTGGAGTGGCCCAGGCCTGGGATTCCCCTCCTGATGACAGTACCATCAGAAACGGTTAAAAAGGACTCAATGGCAAAGCTAATTGAAAGAAAAAAGCTTTCCAGTAGGATAGGAGGGGTGCTCAGAGGGGGAAAATTACTGCTTACAGTCTTAATACGTAAGGGGCTATTTTGAGTGGCACTATCTGTTCCCTCTCTTTCTCCCACACAAAGCAATTGTGCTCGTGATGAGCGGCGCTGCCGAAGTTAACAAGGCAGATCCAAACAAACTTGTTGTTCGTTACCTGACAAGCCCCTCAGTCCAGCAGATTGGTCTATCCCCTCCTGGTGGTGCACTTTCACAGTTGGGTGAACATGATCTAAACCCATGTTTTCACCAGAAGGGGTAGCACTGCCCCCCCGCCACACCTTCCTGCCTAGCACCAGTGGTTGTGCTCACACAAAGTCTGGCCAGCCAGATCCACGAGCTGACATGCAGTTGAAAATTAACCCTGAAAAATAAGGTTGCTGGCTAACTGAACACAGATTAAACTCATTGCACAGCTGCCCATAAGTCAATGCTGGCCCAGGGAAAGGAGCAGAAACAGACAGGCAGGCAAAGGGCAGAAGTGGCCATTCCAGAGGAGGCACAGACTTAGATGAACTTAACTTGTCATCAAACTACACCCTGAAATCAATCCCTGCATTGCTTGTGGGGCCTGATCTCCCAGGCATGTCAGTTTGTGACATGTATTGCAACAAAACACGTTTCTGGAACACCCAGGGGCTCCTACTCAGTAAAGTGGGGTACAGAGCTCCATCTTCCACCTGACTATCCCCTCAAGAAGTCCTATTCAATCTCCTCTGCTCTATGCCCCATCCATACATTGCAACGATACTTAAAATGACCTGGATCCCTATAGATTAGTACTTGAAATAAATCACTGTAAAACTTCTCAGAATACACAAAAGCACAAATCCTCCTTTTCTTTTGGTGCAGCTTTTCTTGAAAATGTTTCTCTTAGGACCGCATTCAGTGGGAAGAGTCAAAGTTTTCCTTGCTCTTTCACAGTCTACCTTCTCTGATTTACCTGGTTTGATGTAACAGGGACATTCAGCAGAAGCTACACAAATATAAGTATGTAAGATCAATGTCAGGAGACAATAAATGAAATGTGAAAAATTATTATCTGGGCTGCATTTATTATCAAAAGACTATCAGTTGGTCATCAACTCATTAACTAATGATTACTGCCTTCCACCCTGAAATTTCTTGAGGTTCTGCCTGAAGACCAGGGTTCCCTTCTAGTTAGCAGGAAGCTGGAAGAAAACTGTAATTTGATTCACAGGCGCTTTAACCACCTGGCTTCATCACAGTATGTAGCAGGTTGATCACAGAGAACTCCCACAGAATCTCACACCAGAGGTGCAATTACACGTATATAAAATGAGGGACAGTCGCTGTGGGACATCTAAACCATAGATCTACAAAACTGTTTCCTTCAAAGGTCTTTCTCAGTGCTCAGGGAACAACCCTGGAAGTGAGTTACATGGGATGAAGTTCACTCCAAGGAAGGGAAGGTCCAAGAACTATACACTACAGGAATACGGGCACTTTTTAAGCCACTTAAGTCCCACTTAAGCATCGCTCTGAGGCCTGATGAGAACAAGCATTGGGTTGGTCCTTATGTGAATGCAATAGATAGAGAAGATGCAAATTAAGTTTAAGATTATATTGTTATCACACTTCAGGGCTGTAAGATTTCCACATAGTGAAGTCCACAGGATATGCATAGCAGACAATTCAAACAAAAAGACAGAGAAATATTATACTTTGCAATTACTGAAAATAAAAATAATCAGAGAAGAATTATCAAAGTTTGAGTTATTTTTTTCCCTTTGAAAATAGAACAAAGCAAGAGTTGATGAGTGAGTTGTAAAAATGAATGATTCAGGCTATAACATGCCTCAGAGGTGGTAAACCTGAACTTAAAACAGTTTTACAAAAAAAAAAAGCCATGAAGTTGCCAGCCAACCAGTGAGGGAGGTTTTGCCTCTTATTTGATTTCTGGCATGAAAGTCACTAAATCCCAACTCTCCTGATGAATCACTGAGAGTGGGTTAACATAAGCTACCACTCTACATTTTTTGTTTCTTCAAAGTTATGTATTATGGTCCAATAAACAAAATTTTCCTTGAGTCATCAAGTAGTCAGCTACCAGCATTAGATGTATTCTCGCTTGCTGAAAAGCGTTAAGAGTCACTGTCACTTAAGCCAAAAAACTTGGTTCATTTTTCCTAAAGTAGACAAGAAGTCTAACTTGTTCTAACAACAGAAAAGGGCATTTTTTTCAAGAGATCATACAACATGGCTTGTGGTAAAATAAAAAGGTCAATAAACCAAGATCCTTTTCGAGCACCTCATTCTCACTGCTTCCAGGAAAGCCGTAAGTCATCAACACATCTGAATATCAGAGTCTGACTCTGAAGGGGTCCATTTCCTTGATGATATGATTTATAGCCATTTATTACCACAGCTTGTAATCTATACCTATTTGTCTATGTCATCCATAGCGGTATGCAGTGGGCCAATAGCATCTATACAGATTTAGCTCCACAGGGCATTTTTGATAGCTGTCAATATCCTATATGGTAATAGCATTTCCAAACAACTAAATGCTAGGCAGAAGCTATCACTTGGCACTTGCTGGGAGGGAGAGATAGCTACTAAACATACATCAAACCAGCTGCCATGCAAGCCTAAAATATAAGAAAAAAATTATAAATATATTTATGGAAAATGTCAGTGGAGAAAAAAACCCAAACAATGGCTCAAGGCTAATGCTGACCACAGATTTTCAAACTACATTCACATGCAATAAACAACAGCCTTCACAACTGACAGCATATGCTCCCTGGTCTTTCACAGTTTAAAAGGAAAGTAGGTCCTTCAGAGTGAATCAAGGCAAAGAGAGCAGAAACGTCTCATAAAGGGAACAAAAGAATCTGTAGCTGACACTGTTAATCACTACTACACTTGAGTAGGAAAAGTGAAAAAATAGACCTTTTGATCCTGATCAACTAATTACACTGGGGCCATTTTGACCAGATTTAACAGAACATACAATTTGAGAAGAACATACAAAATGAGAATTACAAAACCAACCTGGGACCCAGTTCTCAAGGGTGAAGATGTGCCTTCATCTTCATGCAAGATGCATGTCATGGGAATCAGATGTGTTCAAACACCTTTCAGGATCGGGAGCCCAACTGGAGTCAGACAGGAAGTACTTCTCTCTCCCATTTATCCTGTTGTCCAACTTAATTGGTGGGTGCTTTGTCAGAACTCAGCCTTGGTAAGAAACATGTTCTTTCTCACAGATGATCAGCTCTTTGCAGATATTACTATTTTTGCATTAGTCTATTCCACCACTGTTCATGGGAAGAAAGGGCTCTTTTCAGAAGAGAAATAAGTGAGGGAGGTTGTAGAGTTTCCCTCCTTGGAGACATTCAAAAGCTGTTTGGACATGGTCCTGGGCAACTAGCTCCAGGTAGCCCTGCCTGAGCTGAGGGGTTGGATTACCTGTCCTCCAGAGGTCCCTTCCAACTTCAACTACCTTGTGATTCTGTACCTTTGTACAAAAGCGTCCCTGTCCAAGCACCCCAGCCACACTGCAGACCAGACTTCCACACACTCGGCAGTCAGAGAGGATATCAAATCCACACACCAGTAGTTCCCAAAACCACTGGGCTTTTGTAGATGTTTAGGAGGAGGAAGACTTTTAGCCTACCAGAAGCCATGTTATCGGACCAGAGTTGTGCTAGTTCTCATGGGTGAAAGAAAACCAGCAATGGTTTTGCACGGACAGCAAGAGCCATCCGCACTTCAGCATCCTTAGAGCATGGTGCTGAGAAGGAAACAGATGCCTGGTTCATGCCAGATCTCTCATTTTCCATAGATAAATGCCATAACCACCAACTAACCCCACATACTTAGGGACAGGACACTACTACGCACCTTTTACCCATCTTTTGGGGCAGGTGTGGCTATGACCACTATTTCCAGCTGACCTTTTAAGTACCAGCTGCTGTCCTGCAGACACAGGGACCGATCACAGATATCATGGAAATTCTATAACCCTTGAGCATGCCCATCATTTAGGCCCCAAAGGAGGTTTGGAAACATCTGAAAATTACCTTTTAGGGCTCAGGCACCTAATTTTGCTAAATCTTAAATGATTAAACCTTTTTGTAGTTCTCTAGGATATGGCTGCAGGTAGGACACATGAATTAGAAAAGACAAGAATGAGAACAGAATATTATTTAAAAAGTAATAGTAATATAGGAGAACATGAATTATGTAATACCTGATAGTTTATTAACTCACTCTCTTTGGCATTCAGCAGTGATAAATCATGAGGAAAGACACAACAGACAAAGCTGTTAGTGCCATTTGTGGGCCAAAAGTTTGAACAATTGAACAAAATTTGTCATGCCTTTGGAGAAACAAGTATTTCTGCGTGTCACTGTTAAAATTCGTTGACTGAAACAGGTAAACCTACCAAAAAGAGGTATCTATAGTACTGGATATTAAACAAGGGCATATTTCTGCGATTTATAAACTCTACATTTAAAATTCACCTAACTGCAAGCAGAATACAACCTCCCCAATGTTTGTCACTAGTAACGAAAAGTATAAATTTAATCTTGGTTCCATAAAACTCTCTTTCTTAGCAACGGCTATAAAGAAACATCGTGCTAATAAAGGTAGCAAGATTTATTTTTCAGGATGATAATACAAAGGTGCTGCTCTAGAAGCAGTCGTAACATTTATCAAAGGCACCCACAGATTTTACTGCCAGACAGGAAGATTATGACTATATAGCCTGGGCTGCTATGAAGCACCAGTGACAGACAAAAGAATTTCTGCATCAAAGCCCATAAATTCCTATTCAGACTTTTCCTCACTTTCAGAGGGCTGCCTTGATTTACAGTCCTTATATCACTATGCTCTTGTGTGACACAATGGCTATTAGCCCTTTCTGTTAAATACGTACCCTGTGTGCATAAATAGTGTATCTGTGTATATACGTACACTGATTGTGAAAATGGCTATAAATTAAGAAATCTTTGAGAAGAATCAATTGGACCTACAATCAAAACCTACTTGAAGACTCCTCCTCTTCTCCCCACCCCCACTCATCCCAAACTGAACAAATCAAACCCAAACTTTTTGTTACCTGATTGCAAGGATCTTATCATCTGGGCCAACATTCTGACTCTAACTCCTTTGTGAAAGCTGGATCACACTTTCAGGACACGGACCCAACCCAAGTCCTGCATAGTTACATCTCCATTAGGGCACTGTATCCCATAAATCAGGATTTTCATTGCCATTATGATATCTGTGGGTTCTAATACCTTAAAGGACACAAAAAGATTTATTTCCTACAAACATAATTCCAGAATCAGTCTTTGCTTCACTATGGCAGGAAATTGCACTGAAACCAGCAGTACCCTTGCCACAGAGTGGACTAGGAGTGGGCTTAGGGCGCTCTCTAAATAATATTCTTTGGGTTGGACCATAAGCTGCATTTAAACTCCAGGCCTTTCAGAACTGAAGGTGAGCTCAGTCTGCATGTACCGGTGTGGTGGGTTAGCCTTGACTAACAGCCAAATGCCCACCCAGCCGCTCACTCGCTCCCTGCCCCCACAACAGGCGGAGGCTGTCCCTATTTACAGGGGAGTAAATAGGAAGAACGGGAATGAGAAAGCTCATGGGTTGAGGTAAAAACAGTGAGACCACTTACTAGTTACCCTCGTGGGCAAAACAAATTAGACTTGGGGAAAATTAACCTAATTTATTGCCAATTAAAATAGACATTTAATTACTGATTCAGGTAGTAGGAAATAAAAAGATAAACGTTTAAACAACACTTTTATTTACGCTTCTCCCACACCCAACCTCCTTTCTTCCTTCCTGATGCCTCTACCAACTCCAGTAGGTATGGGGATGGCTGAGGATGGGGTATTATAGTCGGTGCACAGTAATTGCTCTCAGCTGCTCATTCCTCCTCACACCTTTCCCCTGCTCTGGCATGGGCTTTCCATGGGCTGCAGTTCCCATCAGGAAAGTCTGCTCTGGCATGGGCTCTCCACAGGCTGTGGTATCTGCTCTGGCACCTGGACCACCTCCTCCTCCAACCTTGTTGTTGAACCCTGTTGTTTTTCATTCTTTTTCTTCCCTCCTCCTCTGCCCATCCAGTGTTTTCTGCCCTTTCTTGAAAACATTTTCCCCGAGGCACCACCAGCTTGGCTGGCGGGCTCAGCTGTGTCCTGCAGCGGGGCTGCTGGAGTCAGATGTGTCCAGTACAGGGCAGCCCCTGGCCTCTTCTCCCAGAGGCCACCCCTGCCAACACCTTGCCATGGTCACCCAATACAACAGGAGGCACACCAGCACACAGAGGTGTCCCAAAAGGCATGGGTCACATCCGCACAACATCATTCCACCCAGCACAGAAAAGCTGGAGAGCGGCAGAGCCTGCGGCACCCTCACAGCAGCACGGGGCAGAGGGAGGCAGCACCATACTACCAGTTTGTGCACCAGCTGTCTGTAAACACCTCCTTTGGGTGTTTTGGTACATACCAGGTTGAGCATCCATTTCTGAAACCTGCGACTGCTGAGGCACCAGAAACACAGGCAGAGCATGAGGGTTTACTACATAAAACCTTCTAAGAAAGGAATGAGTGAGAATAAAGACATCGGATTTGCTGTTATTTGGAGAAAACACCCTTGCTGGTTTCAAAAACCTGTCACATAACTCCGAGAAATCCAGCCTGTGCAGACAGCAGAAACATAGAAATGAGCTGGTGAATCTGTAGTGTCAGGAAGGAGCAGAAATACTTTTTTAAAATGCAAAGCATTTTAAAAGAGTTTTAATAAAGTCTTTGCAAACTTATTGGCACTTCAGTAGAGAACATGCAAGGATTCAATTTTAATACATTTTAATAGTTCTGAAGTGGTACAGCGTGGAGCCACCAGGAATGCATATCCCCATACTGAAAACAGATGCCTAATTGTGCAAATTGCATTTATCATCAATACCTGGAATAAATGCTATTCAATGTTCTCTGTCAGAAGGAACGCTGAGATCCATTGAGGCTTTTGAAGGCATCAGTGCTTCACCACGTGAAATTTCGTAAATGTTACAGCTATATATAGCATCTACTTCATGGGAAACCCATCATCTTGATCATATATTCTGCAACACAGCAAAAAAAAATCTCCAAATATGAAGACAGAGTTTGAGATGGAAGAGACTGATGGAAGGGCTGCTCTGTATCCTAGAGAATTACACCACACATTTATTACAGAATTTTCTTAGTCATATGAAAATACCACACAAGAAGTTTAAGTTCTTCAGTATTAGGCAACATTTGGAGACACTTCAGGTAGCAAAGTTGTGGAATGAAATAAAAAGGAAGAATCATTGGTCTAGGATTAAATCATTAAACTGTTGCAGCTAGAATCCAAATGATTATTCCATCCACTTTAAGCACCTTTGTAGGATTGGAGCAAAAGTCTGGCCACAAAATTCTGCACTTCTGAAGGCTGGGCAATTTTCAGAAGTATGAAAATACTCAGGGAAAAATAATCTGTTTGGTTGTCCACAGGCAAACTAGAGTTTTGATCTGGTAATCGTAAAACAAACAAACAAACAAACCAAAAAAAAAAAAACAAAAAAGACCCTCTCCGTTTTCTAGTTGTAGTCACTTTTTCTCAAGAAAATCCAAATGAAGTATTATTGCACCAGTTGCCCAAAGGAATTATTCTTTGCTCTGCCCTACATTTTCCTCTCCCCCCTGCCTGCCAAGCAAAGCCCCCAGGTTTTTCTTTATTCTCATCATGGTTTTCTACACACAGGGCCTTTCTACAGCAAATTCAAATAGCGCTCAAACAGCTCTGACTACTTTAAGCTCAAGGAAAACTGTGAATAATCAGTGTTAGTGACATTTTCCCATTTTTAAAAAGGGAAAAAAGGAAGACCTAGGGAAATACAGGCCAGTCAGTTTCACCTTTGTGCCCAGCAAGATCATGGAGCAGATCCTCCTGGAAACTATACTAAGGCACATGGAAAATAAGGAGGTGATCAGTGACAGCCAACATGGCTTCACTAAGGGAAAATCATGTCTGACAAATACAGTGGTGTTCTACAACAGGGTTACAGATTGGTGGATAAGGGAAGAGCAACGGATGTCATCCACCTGGACTCGTACAAAGCATTTGACACTGTCCCGCACGACATCCTTTTCTCTAAATAAGAGAGACATGGATTTGATGATCTTTAGGGTCCTTTCCAACTTGAACCATTCTATGATTCTATGTTCCGGAGAGCACCCAAGTGGCGGGTCATCTAAATCCGATCATAGAGAGGGTCCTTCCAGTTCTCCTCAGTGCAACTCCATACTGACCAGTGTTCACAGAAACACACGTGTCCTCTTCCAGTGCTGTACAGCCTGACGGGAACCAAAGATATCCAACACCTGGATCACTGACTTGTATCAGCACTGAATCCCGAGATGTAATTTCAAGAATAAACACACAGAACCATAACATTTTCTTCTAAATACATTTCCTTTACTACCTGTCTGGAAGTTACAGTGGTTGTACTTTCATTATTCCTCATTTTCAAATTATCAGTAGTACGAGCAAGTAGCTTTACAGCTTTGGGCTCAGCAAGAATGAGGTGAGCACTGGATACAATTTCAGGATCTCTGTGGCATACATTTAATCCTTGATATGTGTGTTTTAGCATTGGAAGTCAAACAACATTTCTGAGATTAGGCCCTGGACAGAAGGAGCCAAAGAGCAAGATAAAACAAGCTGAAGGGCTCATCAGCACAAAGCTGGTGGTGGGTGAAGGTGGGATTTTGAGCAGTGTGCTGTTTTCTTCTAAACATCTGCTAAGACTGAGGGCACTGATTGAACACAACCGTGTTTGAACGGCTGCTCTGACTACAGTAATTAGTCCTACAGTTGCTGCATGCAGGTGTTTAATTATCAAGGTCCCGCTAGCTACATGTTTTTATTAGATTAGCTTTTTCCTTTTGTGGCTTTTCACTGATGTGTGTTCAGACTTGATGGGGACAGTATCCTTGAGAGAGCATATTTTTGATCTTCAGGCTTTATTTCAGCCATCCAAAGGAAGCAGAGTAAAACACAAGCGGTCTCAGCCATGCATGTGCCCCAGGCTGAGCGTCCCGATGAGAGCGAGCAGACTGTGCAAACGAAGGTTACTCATCAAGGCACCTCCTGAGTGAGATGGGGATGCCCCACCCAGGGAGACTCCTGTCTCCCAGGACACACATCACCTTTAACCAGGCACGCCAAGATTGGGAATCTCATGGCAAGTGCAGGGCAGCCAAGGGATCAGGGCCAGCCATCGTGGGTTTAGGAAAGGGAGGTCCTGCTTAACTGACCTGGTCTCCTTCTATGACCATGTGACCCAACTTCTGGACATGGGGAAGGCTGTGGACATTGTCTCTCTGGACTTTGGTAAGGCCTTTGACACCATCCCCCACAGCATTCTCCTGGAGAAGCTGGCGAATCATGGCATAGACAAGTGTACTCTTTGCTGGGTTAAAAAATGGCTGGATGGCCGTGCCCAGAGAGTTGTGATTAATGGGGTGAAATCCTCTTGGCGGCCGGTCACCAGCGGTGTCCCTCAGGGCTCAGCTTTGGGGCCAGTTTTGTTTAATATCTTTATCAATGATCTGGATGAGGGGATTGAGCGCACCCTTGGTAAG
>VWZL01005242.1:613218-692820 GCA_013396915.1 Stercorarius parasiticus | reverse complement strand
AGAGAGGTGGGTGTTGGTCTCTTCTCCCAGGTGAATAATGACAGGACCAGAGGAAATGGTCTGAAGTTGCGGCAGGGGAGGTTTAGATTAGATACTAGGAAGAATTACTTTACTGCAAGAGTGGTCAGGCACTGGAACAGCCTGCCCAGGGAGGTGGTTGAGTCACCATCCCTAGAGGTATTTAAGAAATGTGTAGATTTGGCACTTCAGGGCATGCTCCAGTGACAGAGATTGTAAGGGGTTTTTTTGGTGTGTGTATGGTTGGACTCGATGATCTCAAAGGTCCTTTCCAACCATGAAGCTTCTATGATTCTATGGTTCTATGAATACAGTTTTCCCCCATTCGGGACAGCACCTAAACCATGTGCACTCTGCCAAAGCCATTTTAAAAATCTGGGGTTTATTTCACATCGGTCTGAAACCTCCAGAAGAACAAACTACACCAAAAAGATCTTTGCTAGTTCCCATAAAACAAGCCTAAATATATAATCCTTTGCTTTACTGCTTTAAAGAGTCTCTTAAGTGTCTTTAAAAATCTTGGAGCTCTTTCTTAAACAACCATTTGTAGTCAGCTTTGCATTTCTTTGCGGGAAGCACAAAACTCCTGTTTCAATGTTGCAAACAAAACAATCTTCATGCTGAGACTGACAACTAAGTGGTTAAAGACTGGCACAGCCACCTTCACTTCCACAGCAAAAATAACCAATTGTTTATGTGGCTTGTTACTCTCTCCTCAGGAAGGCAGGTGATTTGAAAGAACTTCCCTGAAGACATTCCATCACTAAACGCATCACTTCCATCAGAAGTACAACACACACTTTATATAAAGATATTTAGCCTGTCTTTAAATGATGGGAGATCCATCACATCCAACAGTAAGTTGTCTCCTTAATTACCTTCACTGTTAATCTTGCACAACACACACACAATCTCCCAAAAATCTATCGTGAGAGATGGCACCTCAGCCTCCTCGCTGCTGCAGGCTGAATGTTAATCTTCAGAGCCAGTGTTCTCCTCCTTCTGCACAGATTCGGTAAAACTGAGGACCAGCATGGTAAGAAGCATTCAAGCTCACAGTTTGCAAGTTGGCCAAACAGCTATTCCTGCACTTCCACGTCAAGGCAACAGATCAGATGGAAAAGCCCAATGGATCAGATCTGGCTCAGATGCTTCTGCTCAGCTCCATAAATAAGGGACAGAATGAAGTGGCTATCTTGCTGCTGGTGCCGCTGGTGTCATCATTCCCACAGGGAAAATACCACAAGGAGCAAGATGCCCCTGAGCACATCAGACCCTAGTGCTGACACTCAAGCTTGTCCTTCCCCACCTTTAAAAGCATTTATAGCAAAGTTATGAACCCCCCTCACCATGTGCACAAGAACATCAGAGGCATTTTTATCAAAACGAAGACCAGCTCCTTATCTAACAGATGTAATTTAATCAAACAGGAATTAATCCAGGGAAGCCTTACAAACTAAGCTATGGAGGAGGCCAGACCTGACAACTTGGTGCCTCTGTCACTGGTGTGAAGCTGGATGCAGAGCTCTGAGCACCTGAAGCCCATGATGGATGGACAACTAACTTACACCCTATCCCCACCGTTGGCAGCCTCAGGGTGCCCTGGGATGCCAAGGACAGAAGTCTCTTCTCTTGGCTGCCGTGGTTTGACCCTCAGAGGCCTCAGGGAGATGGCCTCCTCTCAACAGCCATGACATTGTATCCAAAAGCTGTTCATTCAACACCTTCTGCTAGAACTACCCTAACCATAAAAAACAAAACAAAACCCACAATTGTGTGTATAGTGTTGGCTTTACGAAACTGCAATGGAAGCACCGAAGGCTGCAGCTCTCATTTTATTCCTAGCAAAACAGGAACATCACCTGGTGCTAGAAAAGGCAGAGCACACGTGTGACTACTCCCATGAGACTGAAGCCTATGCTACCACAGGTTTGTTCCCTCCTCACTATCCAAATTTGTGGACGTACACAAGATGTACATGAAATGCATGTGTAGAAACGTCAGGATTAATTCTGCAGAATGCACAAGAGGAGTGTTGGGTTTACACCTCGGACCAGCCCAGGTGCTTTGTGTCTCCCCTTGCTTCAGCAGCAGCCTGTGCCCACAGAGAGATGGCCAGGCACAGTCTGTGGCCAGGAGTGCACTTGCAGAGAGCCCAAATGAGAGGCCTTTATACCACTCCTGTACCCACAGGGCATATGCTGTCCACGGGCAGGACTGAGAAGAGCGGCATCAGACACACTTTCCCTGAAAATTGCTTTCCATTGCAATAAGATGCATGACACAAAGAGATTTCCTGATGGAGTACAGTGGGAGATCTGAGCGGTCAAAGGGCCGAGCAAGACTCACCCGGACAACCTCTCATCCACGCATGTGGTCACTTCCTTAATGTAAGGATTTTACACGTCCTCTGTCTCTGATGATGAAAGCAACATCTCTATCCACAAAGCAGGACCCTTGGTTTTTTTATTCATCAAGATTTCAGAAACAAAAATACAGGTCTGAGCAATTATCCTCGGAGAAAAAGCAACAGCAAAACTGGAATGCATTAGCCATAAATGAGGCAATTAAGTCTAACCTTTGCTAACCTGGCCGGTCAATGGTACAAACAGTATGCCAGGAGTTATTTGGGTCCATAGATGCCCTTTAAAAAGCCAATTATCTGGAAATGAGTGACTCTGTCAGAGGACAATACAGCAGTCCTTCAGCAAGTGCTGAGAAGGCGGTGGGGGGGTCTCTCCGCCTGGCCCACATGCAGCTTTCCAGTATAATTGAACAGCTCTCACTGTTCCGAGGAAGGCAAAGGTTTCTTTGAGCGTCAGGTCTTCGGAATTAATTACACTGCCTCTTACCGGGGAATGGTAGGGCACGTTTGCTTGGATGCTATGTCAATACATGAGTAGGTTTCTAAGACGTAGGGGAAAAAATGTACAAAAGCAAAACAAAAAAAGAGAGGGGACGCAGCAAGCTGTATCAGAGTGCCAATTCTTTCAAAAATGCCAGGATGAGGTGAAACACAACTAACTGAGCTTGAGTTACTAAAAAAAGCAATCACTGAAATGGCTGTCAAGGCAGATTTGCAGACCACAGTTACAAAGCGGGTAGGACAGGCATGCTCGTTCTGCGGGGAGGGGGAAAGGAGGGCCGTGATTTCAGTTTGGCTTTCAAAACTGAAACACCCATTCTAAATGCTATTTCAGAAAGAGTCAGCGCATCAGTCCCACCCCAGGGACTTCTCCAGGTGACATGGGTGGACTCACAGCAGGCATCTTAAGGGATTCCAGGTCCAAATACAGATTTGGGCTCAATTATTTTGTCTGGGCCCTAATTTTTTGATTTTTTTTTTCAAATCTGTGAAATCAACTAGACCCAAGAAAGTGTTACAAATGACGGTTCAGCTACAGCCATGACCCAAAACTACACCACCCCTCTCCGACTCAGCAAGAGAGAACCAGGAAAACCTGAAACAAAGGCAAGGAAGGATGTTTACTTGCCACCTTGTATCCTATCTACTGCTCTCTCCTCTCTCTGCTGTCTGACTTACTTCCATCTTGCCCCACTGCCTTGAGCATCCATCCCGTTTGTCCTTCGCTTTCCAGCATCCTTAAGCAGCAAAGGCTGCAAAAGTGCAACAAAAAGAATGATCATGAAATGCATCCATGAGCAGAAAAAGAACAGGACAAAAATCACTACCTGCAGCCCCTGCCAGGAGTAAGCAAAACCCTGGAGAGATGAGCCAAAGCCTCACAGAGAGAGCCTTTTAAAGCTCAGCCTTCAGGGCGGCCTGGCCAAATGCTCTGGAAGGCAGATCTCTAAATATTACACCTGTGCATGAAGATAAGCCCTAGGGCCCACCCAGGCAAGCACTATTTCCACTGAAATGATGGGGCTGCTCACAGTCATATAAGCACTACAGTTATTCACACTGTGGCTGGCCACCTTCCTGCGCCTTCCCAGCTCCAAGGAGTGGAGCTATGGTCTCCCCCAGGTATTCATTCATCCCTGCTGCTCCGATTATGTCACTGTAAGGCATAAAAATCAGCACTATTTTCAACCGTTGCAATACAAAAGGGATCTGCAAGTGAGCAGTGCAGATACCACCTGCAGGACACGGCTACTTTAATGCAATATGCAAACTGCAGGAACAGCAACATGCCTTCTGTCAGGAACGGGGCTGCTGCCACTGTCTGCACTAGCATCAGGATGCAGGCCAGCCGGGCCAGAGCACACATCCATTGGATATTGTTGATGCTTGTATGAGACAGACCCTGACTATCTGCACCATGCACTGCTCTGGAGGACTCCTCCAGAGCACTTCTCTTCTGTTTGTGCCCAACGCCAGGCTGGTTTGCTCTGGCTCTAGTGACACACAAGACCCATTGCACATGAACAGCCTCTGAAGCGGGAAGAGCATGATGCTGTCTGGGGTTAGGAAATTACGTACCAAAGCACTGTTGCTATGTAGGCTCCTGCCCTTGTGCGTACTTGTCTTCACAGGCCAACAAGAGAGAATATGAAAATCCATAAAACATCAGCAGAGAGCAATCGGAAAACATGAGATCATAAAACAGCGAAGTGCTGCAAAGTCATTATATGCTTAACTTTGACACACAGACTGTATGGCTCCAGCTTTGGAAAGCAAAACACAACTATCACAGCACCCAATGAAAGTAAAACAAGCAGCAAAACCAACCACATCCATCAGCTCTGTAACTATCCCATACAGCCCCACCCCACCAAAATCCTTTAATAAGCATTTATTAGTTTCTCACCCCAAATTCAGATTTAGAAGAGTAGACTATTTTCTCCCAGGAGTCCTTTACAGCACACTTCATTCGCCCCCAACAGCTACCGGTCTGAAACAGCAGCTGCTCTGTACACCAGCCTGTTACACAGGTAAGCTGAACAAAAAGCATCTCCTGGGGTGTTGCAGATTTAACGAGCTGGGATCTCTTAACAGAAGTAAATTTACAAATTTTATATTTATTAGAGCTCTCAATACAAGCAACTGAAATGCACAGACCATTAGTTAAGCTGCTTTTTTCGTTGATAACATTATCAGAACTCCCTGTGGTGATCTGACTACACATTACCCTATGTTCAACGGCAGTAGGTGTTGCTGTACCTGATCTGACAATCATAGAGCTTTACAGTTTCTCTTCTAAGAAAAAACATATCCAGAAAAAGTGACCCTGTGGTCCTTTCAATGAATCGTAAGACAAAGAGCACACTGAGCTCTTCTCAGCAGCACCAGTCTCCTCTGTTATTAACTTCCCACTCAGTCCACTTAATGCATGCCCCATTGACACTGGACCTAGCAGCTTGTTTCTTACAAGCGCTTTAACAAAGTCCTACCAATTCATCTCTGTTCCCATTGCTATTTTTTTTCCATTTCATTAACTGCTTAGGTCTGGTTTTTCCCCCCATTTATGTTATCACGGCGGCAGTTTTCATACACCTCAAGCCACCTCCTGTTCAATAATCACCAAGGTCTCAATGCTGCTACTGGCTCCGTGTTGACTCACTCCTGCTGAGACAGCCCGGGACTGGGGTCTGCTCACACTACGGCCTGGACGTCTGCTACCATTGACTTATAATGGAAAAAGCATTTGTACAGCGGGTAAAAAACCTACCATCTCTACTTAGCATTTTTGAAATCAATAAGAGCTCTCACTTAGATCTGACCTTTAATCAAGCAACACAGGACAACAACAACAAAAAAAAAAAGCCCAAGGCCCTAAGATTACTAACAAGCAGCGCTAGTAAATCTCAAAAGCCTAAGACACACTCTTTGGAAAACAACAGAAAATGTGGAGGGTAGACCTTACCTAAGTATTTGGTATCACTGTAACACTGCACTGCAAGCTTAGCAGAGCAGACTTTCTTATTTGTGGATGACATACTGTAAGTCAGTCTTCTGCCATTTAAGCTTTACCCACTTCAAGGAAGTGGCTGAAGCTGGAAATCTGAGACGAAAGGAAGGAGGCTCATGAGTTTTTCTTGGAAAATAAAAATTGTGTTTGATTCTACCTCAAATTAGTCACTTCTTCAGCACCTGGGAACAAATCCTGTCCTCCTGAAGTCATGTCAAGGGTTTTACTGTCAAGCACCAGAAAGATGGCATTCACACAACTGTCTTCACACACACGCATTCTAGTCTGAAATTTCTCCTCTTCTCTCTATTCTGCATTCAGTTCAGCTCCATTTCACATGGCAAAAGTGACCACAACACTTTAGACACACCAGTGGTCTTGTGGTTGCACATCAGTGTCCAGCCACAGTTCTCACTAGGTACTGTGCAGATAAGCTGGGATCTCTGTCTCTTCCAAAGACTAACTTTTCAGCCTTTGTACCACTGCTTCCCGAAATCAATCTTTGCCCGCAGCACATGTCTCTGCTCCTATTTTTCTGGTGCTTCACGTGATGTTCAGGACCCTGCAGACCTTCAGCATCATCTCTCTCTGCTGATTCTACCCATACATGACCAGTGCCTGCTGCCCCCTCTTTCAGAGCCTGGAGAAGTCATCCTTCTCAGAGGTACTTCTTCAGCACCACTGTCTGTCTAAACTTACCACCTCACGTTCAGCCATCTGAATTCCCTCAAAACATCCTCCATGCTGTTTTTTTTTTTCTTACAGTCTGCCATAGATGTTTTTCTCCCATTTTGTCCAGTTCCTTAGTTTTGCCTACACCGGGACCTGACCAGATCCACACTGCCCATACAGTCTTTCTCACAATTTAACCCATTCTCACTGCACATTGTTCTTTCACAGCTCATTTATCCCGTTTCTATGTTTTTAATCTCTGGTTATGGCCATTATCAATCCAAATAATATTTTTTTCCTCCTCCTTCTAAAGTTTAAAATATTCTTTGTTGATTAATTACATGTTGTTTTCAGTTGGTTTTGGGCAAAGACTCAAATAACAGGTCAGAATCAGCACATTCTAATATTGTAGCCTGCTTCCTCTTTCCTAGCTTTTTAACAGGATTTCTTGCCACTGCCCTTTCAGTGTACCAACCCCATTCCCCATGGCAATTAATGCCCAGTTGTGAAGTACTCCTACTGCTTAAAGTCTGGGAGGAACACGTGTGCAGTAAGCGCTAAGGAATTCTTCAATCCAACTGCACACAAGCACGACAGAAGGTACACAGACACTGGTGTTAAACACTCTTACGAGTGAACAGTTTCAACCTCTCCCTGGAAATCCCACAGCTTCAGAAGAACAGGTACCAAGCAGTCTGGTCACCTGAAAGCATTAAACACATCACCATGACGGGTTGCAGGGGGCACCTCAAGTACCAGGAGGGAAAAAACAGTGACAAAGAGTAACAGCACCAAAAATAGAAACCACTTTATCTGAAAGACTCTTAATCGAAAGCAACCCTTAATAGCAATCCCCACAAATCACAATGTTCCTTCAATATAACATCCATGGTGACAATTAGACTGAAGGGGCATTCCTGATACAACATTAGAGTTGGGAATTGTAACAAACCTTTGTGTTTAGATCTATGCTAAACCCAGGTTGCCTGCGTTCATACAGAAAGAGTAATCAAGGAGTTACTTCTATTCATCTGTTTGGGTTATTCTTGCCTCACAGTGTTGGAACAGACACTGAATTCTCTATGCATTTTTCCCAGCACCACCAAATGATTGCCAGTTTGTTTCCGCACTCAAACGTGAAATAAAAACAAGGATGCCACACACTCCTTGTGCAGCCTCTACAAAGTGACTCTTTTTCTCTGAACAAGTTACAGTAATATGGACCTTCTTAGGTAGAGACTCAGCAAACACAAAATGCAAGGATTATCATCTCCTGCTCTATTTCATGTCACGGAAAGGCAGCCTAAAGGATTTGTTTTCTTCACTGTAAGACTTCTTGTTGTTTAGCACTTTTGCCAACAAAATTTAGGGATGTCAGAAACGTCCCATCTTTTCTTTGAAACGACACAGTAATACCATGTAGGAAACAGGGTTCTGAATGTTTAGCATTAACAGCTTTTATTCCATTTGCCAGGATTTTAAGATAAATCTATTTTATAGACAACCTACAAAAGAGAACTGCAAACAGTCTTAAAGAATCATGCTGCCTCAGTTAAACAGATTCGTTTGCTTATAATGCATGATCCTACTTGCACTCTAGTCTTTCACAAAAAATGGGGTAGGCAAGATTGCTTTCATATTACAAAATTAACAGAAGCAAATTTCTAGATGTCATTCTAATACATCTTCAAAGAGTAACAAAAAGTCTGACTCTTTCCTTTTTGCAGATGATTACATCAGTCACTTAGGAGCTGCACAATCATTTCCAAATGCCTTCTCTACAACAGGAAGTTTCAATTAAATTAGTTACTAAACCAAATTAACTAAAGTTGCACAATTTCTATACAGATGCACTTGGTTTTGTTCAGGGGATTCTTACTTGCGTTCAGCCCTCTTCGTAATCAACCTAAGCAAAATCAATATATGAGAGTTGATGCAGCCTTTTGGTAGTTGAAGGATGAATTCCAAGTCATTCAGTTACAGTTAATTTAGAAAAACTTTCTCTACTACACAAAGCCTACACAAATTGCCATTTGCTCTTATATGAGAATCGATCGTTTGACTTGATGATGGGGAGGGGTGGGGGGATACATCCCTTCACGCTACAGCATTAAATGACTAATTAATGTTTTCCAGATAACACTTGAAGTGAGGAAAAGGAGAACTTAGACCGTAACAACTTGCCAGAGCTTAAGGAAAACCTCCTGTCACACAAAATGGCCATAGCTGTTTAGCCAACACTATGAGCTCCAACAAGCCGCTCCACACAAGACCTAACACAAAAAGGTTTGCCGTAGTTTTGACTCATTCTCCCTCTCTTCCCACTCACATCCCACCAGCTTTTCTAAGTGTTTTTCATTGGTCCTTCCATTCAACAGTTCTTTCAGGTTTTCCTTGTGTCTCCTACATTCACTCCATATCCCCCTCAAATCCTCTCTGGTCCTTCTCTCTCTTTGTCTCCTGCCTTTTCCCAGTTCCCTCCCCGTCTTTTCCCCTCCAAGTCCATTCCCAGGCACTTGTAAATGTGACTGCTCAGCAGTCAAGCAGAAAGGGAAAACCCAGGCATCAAGGGAACCTTACTGCTCAGGCCTAACCTGAAATAGACTCACACAGGAGCAATTAGAATGCAATTTTATGTAATAAGATGATTTATTCATTAGTACAAGGCAGGGATAAAAGCTTACAGCTGATGAGAGAAGCAGGTTTGTTACAGCTGTCAGTTCCACCAGTAAAATGTATTAGTCATTTAATTTCTTAATTTCTTTTTTTTTTTTAAAACAGCAAAAGCATCCTATAATTACGTGTATGTGCCCTTCCTTATAGAAGGAGGCTTTGCATAGAGTTCTTTATTTTCATAATAAACAGCAACAATTAAAGTGTCATGAGATGATTGGTCTGTCAGTGAGTTGGACTGACCCACGTATTACCAAAAAACACATATTTTTTAAAAAATATAATAGTAAGATCTTGGACTCAAAATACCTATCTACTTCTCCACAGTAGGAAGATTAATAAGCATCAGGTACTTCATGCACACTCTTAGCAAAGAGACCTATATAAAAATTCAGATGGTTTCTTTTCAAAGACAGCTGCATTAACAGGAGTCACCTCTTATTTCTTTCCTGCTTTCAAAGCAATTTCAGCATAGAATTCTGCACTTCTGAAGTTGGCTTTCCAATCAACACTGGTAAGTCCCAGGAAAGGACCACCATGAGTAACATCTGCACCACTGATGGCATGTGGACCAGAACGAGAACATCAAGGCTTCGGTTCAACATCTCATACACTAGCCACAAACATTTCTGTACAAAATGAAGAGCACTCAGCTTTGTCTCTCAGCGATCATGACAGGAGAGGACGCTTCCCTCTTTGCAGTAGCTCCTATGTAGAATTCACATCAGATGGGAGCAGTCAAAGCCTGCCCCATTCCTATTGGCTGGAGAACAATGGGAACACTTGGACCTCAGCAAAACCGTACCTGAACACAGACTCGGCACTCAGTGGGACTGAATCAGCAGGAGAAACACGCAGAAAAGACCCTTGCCCAGTACCAAGTCTCCTGGGTCATTCCACCCTCTCTACTTTCCGATCTGCCCTTCAAGGTCTTTGTGTTCTTCAGAATACAAAATTATGGACTAAGCACTGAAGAAGGGTGCTTATCGCAGCAGTGCTGGTGATGGTTCACTTTAAGGAAGGTTCTCAACCTGTATGAACCAGCCACTGTTCCTGCTATTCACCACTCACAGTAGAAGAGTGGAGAGCATCAACACCATCATTTCATTGTTATGGGGTGTTTTGTTTGTTTTCACATGTCAAGCTTCATTAATTATATTAGGATGTGTGGCCCTGTTAATATTTCAGATAATGAGATTAAATCCCTAGGACCCAAGCTGCAATAGAAAGGAAGGTAACTGGTGGTTTGTGGAATCAACCAAGGCTGGCAGAAAGACATCATACACCGAAAAAAGTGAGGCCTCAGACCAAAAAATGAAAAGTGAAGTGCGACAATGGGAAGGTCCCCTGGGAAGCAAGGGAAAACAAGGATGACTACGTTCCATTCATGGATTTCTCAGTGCAAGAAGGCCAAATTGGTAACTCCATCTTGGATGGGTTTCAGACTTCTTTGATATCTGACCTAGGTAAATTGCTAGGAAAATAACATCATCTTCAAAAGAAGAGTGGGAAGTCTAACTCAATCAGCAGAGCAGGTGCTGTGTTTGCGAAGAGAGCTGTGATAGCTGGGTTATATTAAAAAAAACCCAAACAACAACTGTAAAGAATTTAAACACCTTCTTAATTCTGTTTAAAACAACTCGGATTATTAAATTATGTCCTTTAAGGTGCTTTCTTGATGCTCCTTTTGTGAAAAGAAGGTGTCAGATTATACAACCCTTTAAAAAAAACCACTAATACCTGCCTAGTGTTACAACTCCCATTCATAGCACCCTGTTCTGCAAGGAGACCTCATCCCTCACTGGAAGGAAATAATCCACAACTATAACATACTGACCCTGTGACACTATTCAAGCAGCAGGTGCACGCAATGGTGAAAGGGGTGTCTGCCTTTATTTAATCTGCAGAGGCAATACATAGAAAAAAAAATAATGAGGACTAGTCATAAAGCACACAGGACACTTTGTTCTGTACTTTATGAGAAAGCATCAATTACAGAAGGGAAGGCAGCAGTATAACATGGGACCAGACTGATGCTTTGCACAGACCACAGTAAGCAATGCGAACAAGAGCCCAGACAGGCTACAGGGAACAGATTTTCCACAAAAATTCCCATTTTCATTGAAGTTTGCATCTACCTTTCATCACAGCTGACTCTACGCTCATCACTTACGACAGCAGATCCAATGCATTCTTACAGTGCATTGTACTATTTAGAGATGGAGAAGTGTTCATTCATGCAGCTCACTATAGGCTTTGTCCTGAAACAGTTGCGTTACCTAGAGGTTCATCCAGGCACATCCTAAAACCTCTTGGATGGCTGACATTTCCCCTGCAGCAGCTGTGTTAGGTGTCTTCCACTCTTCTGCGCAGAATCTACACCAGACTCCCAGTTACAATGAAAACAGTGGCTCCTTCTCAGTAAATCTGTGATGAGATTTTAGCTTCAAAATAATAGCAAGTCTGCCCTCAGTTTCAACAGCACAGCTACTTGCTTACACTCTCTTAAATAGCTTTAATCTCTCTTTAATTTTTCCTCCCCGTTTGCTTGTTTTTAGCTTACATACCTTTCTAAACATTTCCCAGATACATTTTCTAGTTCCTACATTCTTCTCCAAAAAGCTCTATTTGACACTAGGTCTCACAGTGTCAAAGACACAGGCCAGGACAGAATACTACCATCCAGAAGTGATTACACAAGACCCACACACAAACATGTCCACATCCCTCAAATACTAAATGGCAGGCTGAAGAGTGGAAAGCCTGGGGCTCTTCACCTGAGAGCACCAACTGATGGCTGCAAAAAAATATACTACAGAAAATGTAAGTGGGAAGGATCTGCTCCACTGTCTCAGCACACAGGAAAGGGAATACTCGATGGATCCAAGAAGATTCAGAAGCTGTAAAAAGCAGACACTTTTTTCCATCCAATTTCAGCTTTTACCAAAAATAACTGAAGACAGATACAGAATTGGACACAACTCCCAGTGTGACGAAAACCAGGAATTAAGTGCCTGCAGCTACCACAACTCCTGAATAAGTTTCATTAGTGTTCTGGTTTGGGCTGGGATAGAGTTAACTGTCTTACCAGCCGCTGGTATAACGCTGTGGTTTGGATTTAGGATGAGAATAATGTTGATAACATACTAATGTTTTTAGTTACCGCTAAGCAGTCAAGGCCTTTCTGCTCCTCACACCACCCTCCCAGCGAGTAGGCTGGGGGGCCACAAGAAGCTGGGAGGGGACACAGCCAGGACAGCTAATCCCAACTGACAAAAGGAATATTCCATGCCATATGACATCAGGCTCAGCATGTGAAGCCAGGGGAAGACGATGGAAGGGGGGATGTTCAGAGTTACAGCATTTGTCTTCACAAGTAAATGTTATGCATGACGGAGCCCTGCTCTCCTGGAGATGGCCGATCCCTGCTGATGGGAAGCGGTGAATGAATTCCTTGTTTTGCTTTATTTATTAAACTGTCTTTATCTCAACTCATGAGTGTTCTAACTTTTCTGATCCTCTCCCCCATCCCACTGAGGGGGAGGGAGCGAGTGGCTGCATGGTCCTGGTTGCTGGTTAGAGCTAAACCACGACAATTAAAGTGACACAGATTTTCATTCCATAAGCAGTTATGACTTTGGGGTTTTCTTGCTTTCCTTTAAGACCAGGGCTCTAGATCCAAGATTTGTCACCCAAGACTTGAATGTCTCAACTGGAAGCCAATGTGTTTCCATTGATTTGGTACAGAAATAAGATATGCCTTCAAAGCAGTCCCTTTGGCAAAAGCATCAGTCTCTCAAAATACTTCAGAGACGATCATCTGCTCTATGAGGTGCAGAACATCTGCCTTCTAAGTCAGCAGATTCTGTGGCAATAAACTGACAAAACAAGTCATCTCCAGGGTCAGCAGTGCTGGTGCCTTTCTGCAGAGATTAGCTGTGCATGCCTGACAGTGTCACAACTAAGGACAATTAGTGAGTTTATAGCAGCCTTAAGCATGTTTGTCTGAAGATACAGATGCATGAGTCATAAACAGGCTCTTTTAGGAAAACATCAGTACAAACATTACTGCTCTCTATGTAAAAACCCCTACTGTTTAAAGGTTTAAGGTGCTGATATGCACCTTAAGAAGTGATAAAATACGGCATTGAGGGTGTACTGTAAGAAAAAGAAAAGATACTCTGCAAACATTCAAACATTAAAAAAAAAAATCCAAAAAAAGCAGGACCACGTCATGCTGGTTCCATAAACAAATTAGTAAAGAGAATTAAGTGGCACACACCTTTGGACAGACCTGGTTTATTAGAAACCTTTGTTCTAAGTTAGTGATATGGCCTGAAAAATTTATCTCCACTTCTCTCACAGGTGTTAAGATCCAGCATGAAAGCAAACACTGTTCTTGAAGCAAACAGGTAACACGCTGAATTGCACTGAGAATAAATAGCCTCCTCCAGCTAGCAGGCAAGCGTACTGTACAGTTACTGATTCAACCGCACCGAGGTTTTCGGTACCCGTGCAGCAGGCAAGGTACTGCCTGGACTGAGGCAGCACACAGAGGCTCCTCTCAGGCTCTGGGCTTTGTCACACCACAGCAGAAGTCCACACACAAAAGCTTTCTGCACCTGTTTTTCTAAACCAGCTGAAATAAATGAGTAACAAACAATAAGCGGAGGGAGAAGAAAGACTGAAAACAAGAAATAGGTGATTGCAAGGTCTTACTGTGTATAAGGCAACAGCAGCTCCATATTGGACTTAAAACGCACACATTGAGCCCGTTACCTGTAGCTGCTGCTCAGTCTGGCCATGAGCCTAATTTCTCATGAAAAAATCACAGAAAAATGTTACTGTACATCTCTGCATTCAGATTCATTACAAGCACTCAAACCTCCCACTGAAATGCCCACATCAGTGCCCATACATCATCCTTTGTCATTCAAGTGACAAAAGATTTTCCTTTCAATTTAGTTACATCAAGTATTTTCAGACTCGTTCTTGCCACTGCCGTAGCCCACAGTTACCAAAATCACACCCTGGGCACATGCAACATACTTACACATCCACACAGCTCTGCAGGTGCACAACAGTACATTCAAACATCTCATCCTAGGCACCTCGTCAGGCATTTTCCCTTAACTGGGGCAGGGGGAGAGGGACCTGCCTGCGCCAGCTGAAAGACCATTGCCAGCAGGTTGAGGGAGATGATCCTTCCCCTCTACTCAGCACCACTGAGTCCTCTGGAGCACTGGGTCCAGTTCTGGGCTCCCCAATACAAAAGGGACACGGGCATACTGAACCGAGTGCAGCGAAAAGTCATGAAGATGGCTACATGGACTAGGGCATTTGCCACACGAGGAGAGGCTGAGAGCTCAGCCTGAAGACCAGAAGGCTCAGGGGTGATCTTATCAAAGTGTATAAATACCTGATGAGAGGGTGTAAAGAAGATTGAACCAGACTCTTCTCAGTGGTGTCCAATGAAAGGACAAAAAAAATAGGGCACAAACTGAAATACAGGAAATTCTATTTAAACATAAGAAAAAGCTTTTTTTTTTATTGTAAAGGTGGTCCAAAACTGGAACAGATTACCCTGGAGTGGTTTGCTGTCTCTATCAGTGGAGATATTCAACATCCGTTGGGCATGGTCCTGAGCAACCTGCTTTGAGCAGGAGGTTGGACTAGACAATCTCCAGAGGCCCCTTCCAACCTCATCCACTCTGTGATTCTGCGACACGCTGGTTCTAAGTGTCTGTCTAAGATTTAAACAAGCAAGCGGAGCCTAAGTCAGGGAGAGTAAGCACATAAACAGATACGCAGGCTAAACACTTTATCACAAACTTTTTTTTTTTTTAGATTTTTCTTTTCATAGCATGCGTACATCATATATCGTCTACCCACACACTTGTGACAGTTGTGAGTTCTGCTTTGGCATGCCCCGAGTTGTTCACATCATCTTGGGGAATATTAAATTAAAATGTCAGCTTTCAGATCAGATAAATTTGAGTGCCTTTCTGTATCTTTGTCAACCGCAGAGTTAGGAGACAAAGATTTGGATGCAAACAGGCTTTGCCCTAACATTTACTGACTCCTAGAGAAGAGTAACAGAGATGAGTCAACAGCACAAAAAAGAAGTGAATGCAAGCACATCCACAGGCGTGGATTTTTTATCATCACCCCCCAGATGTTGCACTTATTTCACACAGCAACACCTTGAGAAGGTACGAGGATGCAAACCCCTCCTCCTGCATGAACATCAACAACTACAAATACAGTTACCAACAGGCACTTTACACACTTGTTATAGAAAAAGTTTTAAAGGTGTCAGCATCTGGAGAAACTGAATCCCTGACAAGTGGTGCAGGTGAACCATGGATCCCGGTAGCAAGCTAAAGGCCTGATGCTGTAACGAGAATGTTCTGCATCCTTTAAGTGACCTGTTAAAGAAAGTAAGGTTTGAGTAGACACCTGAACACGAACAGAGAAGCATTCTGTGCCGCTAGCTAGCATATGAAGTGATGGCGCCCTGTAAAGTTGCACTCAAAGGAAAAATACCCAAAAGACACGCAGGGATTCAGTGCAGAGGAAGACAAGATTAAGCAAGACAAGATGCACAAAACTGCAGACTGAAAATCAGACTGAGATCAATCATTACATTAATGAAAAAGTGGAACAACTTCTTTTCCACCCAGCTCCTGCACGGGGCAGAATGTTCCTTGGCATGGAAGAAACTGTGGAGTTGATATGAACTGATCCATTAACTTTATCTGAAGAGGACACTGAAACTTATCCAAAATACGTCCACGTCAGTGGTCCATCAAGTTCCACTTTCACAAAGAGCAAACTCTCAGAAATCTGCCCCAAATTAAACAGTAGCTTCATGTTTCCTTTTTCCCTTAGATTTTACACGCATTTCTTCAAATGCTTGGCATATCATAAAAGAGCTTTTTTCATGCTGTATAATACTGCAGACCTCCTCTCTGTGCCCAACGAAGGCTGTCCTATGTCAACATGTACCACATGGTAACAGTTAGATGAGTAGTAACTTCGTAAGAGACTTTCAAGCCCTAGACATGATGCCCCTGCCTCTCATTCCAAACATATACTTTTCTTCCTGTTTTCCATTAAAGGCATTTAAATTTCCATCACCATTTCAGTTAATTTTTTTTAAAAGACTACAAGAAGCTTTACAGGAATACCATTTTAGCTTTAGTTCCCATCAAGAAACACTGGATTACTAACAAAAAGCCACCGAATTCACATCATACGTTTCCCAGGTATGTCTATTCTAGACCTGCATCTTTCCTATATATTCAGGAGAAACCGATTTTAATATTTTCCAGGAAATGACAAAGCGTTTCTTGTGCATATGTAATTTGGGAATTACTACAGGAGCCGTATGTTAATGCTGTAGCCTAGAAGAAAACGCACATGCTTTCATCCATACTGTTCCACTCTGGGTGAGCAATACAACATGCATACCACTCCCGTGCAGAATTCTTCCCAACGCCTTTATCCTCAACCAAATTTACATATCTCAGGTCAACACATTGATTTAAAAAGCAGAAGAACAGAAGCTAGCTAGGAATTAGGCCTCCTCATCACACAGGAGTTGCAAAGCTTTGAGTACACAGCAGGGGAAATGGTGACATTGGTCCAAGTTCATGAAACCACTAAAGACAGCTGTTTCAATCCACCTCCACTCAACAAAGCCTTTAGACACAGACTTCAGCACTTTCTTGATGTAAAGTCTTTCTGATGAGGTGGGAAAATACCGCACGTTTACAAACAGAGAGCTGGGAGATGTGGGAGGAATTAGTCTGTACCTTGAGCTCAATGCCTGTGGTGGACTGAGAGCAGTGGCACATACTCTAAACTTACAACTTAGGGTCACATCAGATGACTGAAAACTCGGAAATTCCAAGATAAACGCTACCTTAATTGCATGGATGCAGTGAACAGAAGAATGCTCATTGCCAAGACTGTCTCAACAAGTGAGCTGTGAGAGAAGGGACATTTGCTTTCGATTTACTTGATTTAATCAGCGCAAAGAGTGAGGTGGGTTTCTTTACCTTCTCCTGGTTCAGGATTGCCCCCTCAACCTTTGATTTCAGGCTTCCCAAGAAAGAGGTTGATAGCAAAAGGTCAGTGTGAACTAATGGTTTAAAACATTCTACAAATTGAATCTCTTCTGGAATGCTTGGCACATCATTCCCTTTAAAAAACAAATTTGTTTGCATCATACTCTGTGTATTATTATTTTTTAATACTACTCCTACCAGGGACAGCTGAACAAAAGCAGGAGGTGTATTTCTCAGAAGTTCACCTTCTTCTGCTGCTTATTCCTCCACCTGAAGGCAACCGTGACTAGATCATCATAACTACTGCTGCTGCAGATACAACAAACAAGCACAGCAGATGGGGAATCAACAACAGATGACGACCTGTATAGAAAGAGATCAGTTTTCATCATCAGGTACCATTTGTAAAAAAAGAAGAGGTATAAAAACAGCAGACAGGATTCTGGTAACCTCTCTCAAGGGACAAAGTCAGCCCAGATTTGAAGCAGATTTTTTGGGACGTGGGGGGATCCCATATGAATACTGGTAAAATGCAGCATCTTGCCCAGCCCGATGACAACTTACCAGCAGGCGGTGTGTTATCTGGCAATTCTTCCCCCATGGCAGATTAGACATATAGGCAGTATACTCTAAATAGAATGTTTCCCAACAGGATGAGACATCCGTGGGTGTTTTCAGCCTTGTATCCAAACAAAGCTTGGTGTCTAACTAATCATATACCCGTAACATTCTGGCCACAAAAGACAGTTGCTGCTTGCAGCAATGCATTTGACAACTAGCTAAGGACAACAGGCCTCTGTCTAAAATAAATTAAAATACTTTAAAATGGATTTAGAGATGTACTGAACAAGACTTTACAACTGATAAAGCCTTCGCTGAAGTCATCCTTGCAGGCAGAACCTATTACTTTGAGTGCTGCAGGTCTCTGCAAGTGTCAAGCTGCCTTCGGTACAGAACAAGTCATGTATGCAGCTTCCAATAAGGAGAAAAAGCCAGCCGCTTTTTAAGCTTCCTTGGACTGCAACTGCAGACACGTCTCGATTGCATGCAGTTAACCTAGGTGTCCTTTCCCTACCATCTGCAAAAGAGGGATTCTGACCCAGGATTCTACCTTTTAATTTACCCAATTCAAGGTACTCCAAGTTCATACATTTTTTTTCTTGTCAAAATCAACATACCTAATAGTGATGGCTTAAGGTAAAGTTACACATTAAAAAAAAATTACAATACCTGTGTATTACAATACCTGACAGACAGTTTGTCTTATCTCACTAGAGTGCTGGAGGCTTCAAGCCTCCCTAAGCCATGCATTCCAGTGCTTAACTACCTGAATAAGAACGTTTCTTTCCCTAATGTCTCACCTTAACTTCCTTTGCTGTAAAAATCAACCCATTAATCCCCAAAGGGCAGAAGCAGCAATAACTCCATTTTGTTCATCTCTGTTCTAGGCTTTTACCTCTTTGAAGACTTAAAACACACCCTTTCTTTACCCAAGTCTTTTTTTCTGGCTCATAGATCCTGGTTTGTAGACCTTAGACTTTCTCATACTTCTCCCAGAACTGTCTCTGATGAGTTTTTATTCTTCCTTGATGCACGATGCCCAAGTCTGGAAAAAGTACCTTGGCCAAGACAAAGGGTATCCCCATTATTTTGCTGAAAAGACAGATAGTAGGTCACTAGAGATGTTTTAAGTCTCCAAAAATCCTGTCTTCTCCAACTGGTTTACTCTGACGTTGCTTGGTATTTAACTTGCTAAAGCTAACTTAACCTGGTTTTGAGGCTACTAGGATAATCAGTGCATGGTCAGAAAACATGATTTTGCACATTCTTTAGAAGTGACCCAATCTTGCACAGCAACTTACGCAACTGAACGCGAGTTACCATACTAAGATTTATCAAAACAATGGAAAAAGCAGAGATACTAAACAGTGGCTGACAATTCATGGATCATTTCAGAATTAATTCTAATGGCACAATTGAACCACTTACTCACAGAGCCACTCTGTGGAAAGAGACGCGTAAATGAAATGGAAGCTGGGAAGCAGCAATCCTAGAGGAATCTAAATACAAACAGCAGAATGCATACAGGTACGCACACGTGTACAGGATAGTTTCATCTGTCCTCAACACTGGACAGACATGCGGCAGAAGGGGAGCCTGCAAGAATTTTATAAAAACAAGGTTTGTTTCAGTGAAGTGCCACCTCTTAGTGGCACACTATGATTATATCCTTACTTTGTCAAGCCTGTGCCTACAGCCAATACCCCAGCACTTTAAGCTTGTATGACATTTACCTTACCATAAGCTTGCAAGCTTAATAAGGACTGAGGATCCTGATTTTATATAGTGAATAACCATGGGTACAAAGATGCTGGTCATATATTTATATGCACATAACTTGTTTCTCCTCCCCATGCTGCTTCCTGAAAAAGCGATAAACATTACTAGAGCAAATTTGTTCTCCTGATTAATTTAGTAATGTATCGCTACCTACCCATCTATATAAAGACTAATCCTTTCTGTAGAGCTTTTCAAACTTCAAAACAAAGTTAGTAGGTGGCATGGCATGGCACCTAAAAAGAGGGGACATTCCAAAACAAATCACACCACTTGAAGATTTTAAACTGAAAGCAAAACCACAGAGAGTTATGAAAAGATTACATTTTCTCTAATTAAATTAGAGACATCAAGCATTCAAGGGCCTGACAGTACTTCTGTAGTAGCACTGACTTAACATTAAGCAAATGCTGATTGCTTCCTGCTTAAGACAGCCCAGGATCACTCTGTAAGTGTGTGTGCACTGATCTATGGTGGTAGGTCACCTTCAGCAAATGAATAAATGCATTTCAAAACAATTCGAACAAAGCATAAATTTTAGGTTGAGGTAGTGGTCATTTGATAATCTGAATGGCTTAATCAGCAAGTGCTCTGGTGAAGCGCGGGAAGTTGTTTCGCAAATTTAAGAGGTCAGAGGGACAGATTTACTACGTATACGTAGGAACAATCAAACCTGCATTCTCTCCTACGACTCAGGTGAGACAAGACAATTCTGCTGCCTTACTGTTGAGCTAGTTATCTGATGACACACTAAAAAAAGAAACGAAAAGACTTATGAATCATAAAATGCTACTAACTGCAGCGGATGATGAAATTCATGACTCAGGCTACTAAGATTACCATGTTCCAAATTATACTACTTGCATTTCTTTTATGTATTCCTTTGCAGCTAGTGTGACTTGTAGTTACCATCAATTAAATGACAGTCATAAATGGAACTTCTAAAAGATAAAAAACGAATCGTGATGTTGAGCCAAAAAGCAAATAAAAATGTCAAAAGATTAACTTCATAAATGCCCTGAAGCACAGTATTAAGATATTAACACAACACGCCGGTCTGTCAGTACGCTTTGACTAGAAAGTGTTTTACATTTTCAATAAACCGAAGTTCAGCCTTTTGGCCCATCTAACAGCACTAACGGGTTGTTTTGTGCCACTGTGTTCTTCCAAAGGACTAAAGCGGTAACTTCTTTGAGTTAGGATGAGCAGGAAATAATACTGCCACCTATGCTTTGAAATAGCATATGGGTGATATGTATAGACACTATCAAGTACTCTTCAGATGTACTGTACGTTTCTTAAGCTTCCTATCAAAGCCTGTCTTTTTTTAGAGAGACTTTCACAGAAGCAGAAATACCTAGGAAGGAAAAAGTGCCGTTCAAAAACCAAGTCAGTGGTATCCAGAATCTCCCCGAGTTCCCCACACCACTTCTGCCTCCAGCAGTGGGAGCAGATGACTATAAGTAAGAGTGAGGGTTTTGATCCTATCTTTAAAGATTAGCTGCTTCCCTAGTAAAACAGTGGGACAAGATGCAGCACACATCCAGACGAGGCTGGAAGCCTATAATTAAGTTGGAGGAAAAAAGGCTGCTCTGTGACAAATCACTACAGCATACCCAAATGATCAGCCTCACAGTTCATGCACATTAGCAGTCACATTACTTGCAAATGGCACCAGTATAATAACTGGTGTTAAAACAGCAGTGTCTCCAAAAGAACACCAGCACTAAACCATTCTCGACTTCTACAATAGTGATGTTTGTAGAGACAATGTAAGGAATTAAGTACTGAAATACAAAGGCTGTTGAGTCATAGTGGCTGAACCTATGAGGCCCTGATAGCAAAAGATGTCCCAAGAATTTAACAGCTTTGCAGACACAGGACCTTTAAAGATCCCTTCTAACCCAAACCATTCTATGATACTATGATAGCTTGAAATGTATCCAGATGCTACAAAATTCAATACGCAATTACAAGTTTGATCATTTCACCAACAAATTTTACACAAAGGTGCAGAGCAAACAGGTACCCACAGTACCAATCCTTAGGCCAACAGAGAAGTTAAAAACAGACAAACAAAAGGTTCCAACTAGCGAAGGAGGGAGGGAGGGATGGACTTTACAGAGGAAAGGTGACAGGTGGAAGAACAAATGAACAACAGCTCCACCTCTTGCTGGTAAGACAGAGGATAAAAATTACAGGCAGACTGATGAGTGCATATGACAACTGCACACCTGCAACATGATGAACATTGGCAACAACCAGCCTTCAAAAAGAGGCTGGCATTGCTTTTGTGGAATCATTTTGACAGTTATCTTAAATTAGGAGAAGGAAGAAAAGTTGCTATGGAACAGATCTGCATTTCCCAACAGCAGACTTCAACTTTAAACAAAGTCCTATGAGGTGGAAAAGAAAAAAAAAAAAGTTTGTTCATATAAAACCACTTCCAATTCCAGTGGCCTCCATGTGCATCTCCTGATATCAAGGTCAGCAGGCTTTTACTTTGGAGTATTCATCCAGCTTTCATCACAGTAGCTGGACCAAGGCATCTTCAATCTATTTGCTCCAAAGGAATTCTCCTGGTTTCTCTCCTGAGGGAGACTGGATCTTCTGAGTTGTGCTGCTACACGCACTTACGTTGTATGTGACTTACACTGCACAACGCTTCTTGGGTGTTTGTTCTGTGTTTCAGCTGGTAGGACTTGCACAGCTTACAATTTACCACAGATCATGCAAACACAGCATAAAAATTTGAAGTGTGCCAATTACCACTTAAAATACTTCTCTTGAACCTCAGGATGCTCAAAAGACTGCCTACGGAGTACATAACTCCTACATTCTCCTTCAAGAGCTGCCCCTGTGTCTAGTCTACTCCTGCCTTGGCAGGGCAAGGTGGGGAAGCAGGCAATAACTTAACCCACCACAGGGTACATAAGGCAACACTATTAAGGACTTGCATTTCATAGATTTTTCAGGTTCCAGTAACACCACAACAGACTGTCTTTGAGAACAACAGAGAAATCTTATTACCAGAGTGAGGACAGCGAACAGAAGAAAAGTTCTCACACAGTTGGCTAGACAGAGAAGCTGCAGCAAGGCATGGAGGACTCGATAAGCGATGGAGAGGACATTATAAACGTTCCCTCAGCCCCTAGAAATAACTACATGCAACCATGTACTGATTGCAATGCCGTAACATGCACTTCAACAGCACAGGAATCCTAGGCCACATCTGGGAGAACAGAAAATCCAAGACATACCTGGTAAGGGCGAAACTTGCTGTTGAGTCACCTAGAGGAACAGCATCTTGCATCTCAAAGCCCTAAGGCTCACATGCACCATCTTCTTCCACCTCAAACAAGAACTCTTTCTCCAGAGCTGTCAAGTCTGCCAGTAACCAGTATACTGATCCCAGGTGGTACAGCTCTTGGCTTTGCTGGAACACAAGGCCATAGAGTTGAAAAGGAGATCACAAAGAAACTAGAGGGCTGCTAAACTGACAGATTAAACTCATAATACTCAGGCTACCATAAACTTCTGGTCCACGCTGGGACTGTTGAGATGAGACAGAACAGATCCAGTTTGCTTGACCACACTACCAATCGTTAAGATTGCAGGAAAGTTGAACAGCTGGAAGTTCACAAGTGAAGAAATGAATGTCAGGGAGTTTTGGCAAGCTTTCCCAGCTCTGCTGTACAGCAAGTCCTGTGGTGGTCCTGCCCACAGGCCTCAGGCAGCTAACCAGCTACTGGCATCGCAGGTGCCTAACAAATACAAACCAACATCGTGTCTTCACACAGCAGGGCAAATCTTGTTTCTCCCCACCTACTGATAACATACCTTGCAGCTGTAACACACACAGATCCCAGACAAAAGAGATAATAAAATATATTTTTAAAAAAATCCCAATTCAAATGGTTTTAACTTATCAAGATGCTTCTACACCGTGTGATCTTGATACATTGCAGCCCCTGAATCTAAAGCTGCCAAAACCCAATTCCAACACCCGAGCCCACGTGCCCCCACCACAGTGCAAGCTGGCGCTAACGGAACAGAACTCCACGTCGTAACAGCAGATCTGTCCACAACCCTAAAGGACAGGGCAATTTGACAATTGTTTTCAAGTCTACCTAGCCACAAGTGTGTCTGCTGTGAAAAACACATGTTTCAAGACAACTGCTGCAGGACCTGGCATGGTGTATAATCTTAGTGCCTGTCAGCACACACGCAGAAACCTAAGGAAAGTTTTCACCAGTGTTTTAAATTACATGAATGAAGATCTGTCTCTCAAATATCCACCATGATCTATAAAGACACCAACTTGCAAGCTAATAAGACTCCTGATTTGAAATTAGGATGAATTCATACCAATTTCCTTGTAAGTTGGGGAAACGAAGTGACTGCAGATGAAATAAATCCTTGCCCATTTAGGGGAAGTCCTTGAGGCAGTTGCCTATGAAGGAGTATAATTTAACCTGCAGGCTATACAAACTTGCAGCCACCATCAGGAAAAAAAATTGTTAAAATACTACCAAGTGCTGATAAGGACTCTACTAGCAGAAAGCTATTTGGAAGTACAAAGAAACCCCACCCTTCTCTAAACCACACAGGCAGAAGCATTAAATACTCATGGAGTGAGCAGCAAACTACGTGGAAAGATGTAGTAATGTTATTATGGATGTTAGGGTGGCCATGAAGATTAAGAGGCAGTGAACAAAGCAGCAGGAGTCTCCAGAAGTGACTGGAGGTGCAGCATTCAGAAAGGAGAAGCAGTTCCCACAGCTCCACCCAAACCATGGAGATAAGAAATGTGGATGTTCTCCCAATCTGCTGAAAGAACTCCTCTTCCCAAAGAAACTCATCCCTATCCCAGGTCTGTGGGCTAGGTTAGGTAGAGACAGAGAAAGCGGTTGTTTGCAAGCGCCTGAAGAAAGCATTTCCTCTTAGGTGACTTTGTTACCAGATCTACAGCCTAGAAGGTGACTGTAGTAGATGACTTGGGTATGATGTCCTGAGCAAAAGCCAACTGGTGGACATCAAGGTGATGAGTACAGAGAGAACACAAATCTGAACAATTAACAAAGGTTAATTGTCCTCATGAAAGGAAGGTGTCAGCACCAAGACCTCTAACTGCAGGCTTACCATTAGAGGCCATAAGAAGATCTGAATGTCTTGGGCCCATGACAGCAACTGAATTCCTTACTTCCCAGTGAAGCAATACTCAGCCCCTGAAGGTTCCCCGCTGACCTGGTCTGTGCAAAGACACTGCTCAAAACTGCAGAACACTGATACCAAGGAAAAGTGACATAAGTTTCCGTTGGGCTTCTTAGAAGCAGCAACAAATGAGTAAGGAGACAGACTGTTCCTACAGGATCATTTCAACCTCCCTTCTCTATCTTTCGAGTACCCATCTTCTAGCCAGATGAGATGCTGTTGAAAAAAGGTGTCTCTCAAACTAAACAGCAGGCATTCCATTATCATGGATTAGTATTCAGCTTTGTCAGGATAGCTATGCTACATGACCCTGAACCAACCTATTTTCTTAAGGCCTCCAGCAAGTAAGAAATGAGAAGAAAAGCCAGACTTACAAAATTACCATAGAAAAGGTCAAAGTAGAAACAAACGGAACTCGTGACACTAAGTCTCTAATCAACATTTTATTCAAATGGCAAGGTTGTCTTGTAGCCTGACACTCATATGTACCAAAAGATTTCGAAAGTTTTATTGCAGCTTGAAAAAAAAAAAAAACCATCTCACATGCTAGGTTCCACATGTAACATCATATTACTTATAGTGGGTGAAGAGATTTTGAAGGGACCACAATTTTTTTTAATCAAGAGACTTCTGGTTTCAGAAAACCAAAGAGGTTAGCAATCTGGGGATTTAAGAAGTACACTTCAGGTTGCATGGACTCTGGAGCAGGAAAACTGGGCAAAAATTTATTCTAATATACATGACACAGCACGACACAAACCATCAGGTTAGTCTTCTAAGCTCTATTGAGTGTTTAACATTAATCCAAATTAAAGTTAACCTTTTATTAACAGTGAAAGACTGTAATTGGTATTTGGAAAGCATCCCACAAAATTGCTAAACTTAATTTTCATTGACAAAAAAGAAGTTATTATTCTTCTGTGGTTTCTGTAATGAAAATATTTATAACATTAACCAAAAATTCTGCATAAAAAAAGTATTTTTAACAAAGGTTTTTCTATCATTGGTTATACACATATCACATAAATTAAAAAAATCATTATCATTTAATGAAAAAAGGATGAAGCATCTCACATGCTAAAAAACTATATACCGTATAAAAAAACTAATTGGTTTAAGGACGGAAAACCAAGTCTACCATCAGAGGTGGATCTGCCAAGGTGGTATCTTCTATCCACTGTGGACTGTACTGTTGTACCTGAAGGCTCCCCAATTCCCCTGCTGCTGCTTCTTGCCCATTACATACTGCATTTTTACATTCTTCATCCAGCTTCAATAATTCCTCTACAAAATACTAGTCTGCTGACAGCGCTGTCCAAGAGCAACACCCAGAGGCTAAATATATTGCTACAGCAACTCTGCACACTGACTGTTTCTTTATGAGAAGAAAGGAAAACCTTCATAAAGATAAGCAACGATTTCCTGTAAAAATAAAGAGCTGACAAATCTCTTTCACTGGTAACGTTAACAGCAATGTGTTGCAGGCAAACAAACCTGCTCAAGAAAATCACACCTTTATAGCTATTGTGAGCAATGTTTTAGAACAGATGATATACGCATACCCTTATGCAGAGCAAATAAGCAGTTTTTGCAAATGCGTGAGTATGGTATTTTGGTTGGCAACAGCACTGCAAAGGAGCAACTAGAAGGGCACCTGCTCTCTAGAAGCCAATAGCATTTTTCAAATGCAGGAAGACAGAAAAGAGGCAGGCTGCTCTCCACTTCCTTTACCAGTTATCAAAGCAGTACTTACTTTTTTTTTTTCTTAAATGCTGAAGGCAGTTGCTGTAGGAACAACTTGCCTATGCAGAAACAAAAAACATCCAGCAAAAAAGGTAATGCCCTAGAGCATCTTTAAGAGGAACACGTTATCTGGAATCACAGCAAGAAGAGGGATAGAAAACTGGACACAAAAACAAGTTACTAAAGCTTCATCTTAAAGGTCTCTGGCATGTAACAAGACTATTATCGGTAAATTTAAAGCCTACATAATGGACAAAGAAAAAAGGCTGACAAAGAACACAGTCAGTAACATCATACTTATACCCCCTCAAACACTTATTTAGAATAAAATGTACCTAAAACACACTGAAGATCGTGTAATCACAAAACATAACTGCACCTACCAAACCTTTTATATTTTGACATTTCAGATAAGGGCATTGATTTCAAAACCAAACAAAAACAGAAGTCTCAATCAAACACCTGATAGAAAACTTCCTCATCTATTGAGTAGGATTTGCTCCGTTCTCCTCAGTTAATGGCATTTTTTTTTCATCTGTCTTCTGAGAATCACGTTCTTCTGGTGGCTCATGCTCTTCACCTGGTTGTGGTGAAACTGGAGTTGCATCAACTGTGAGGAAGCAATCATCCCTCAGCACCTGCTCAGCTGTCAGTCTGTTACAGCAGAACAAATTCAGGAGAAGAGATTTAACTTTATCATCCTACAAACAGAGGGAGAAGGATTTCATCAGTAAGCAAAGCAAATTCAGTTACAAATAACAACCAACTATTTGATGAACACACCTGGTAAGGGCTTAGAGCCCAAAGCTCTTAAAAAACGTTGTACCACAGCATTCGCAATGGTCAGCAACACTTGACAGTCATAATGCTCATTAACAACAAAATAAAAGCAAGCATTGAGCACCAGGTCTGTGACACTGGTGCCAGCAGATTTCACAAAAGAGTGTGAGTTATTATATTTTAAAGTATCAATTCACTGAACTACTGTAAGTTAGAGAAATACTGAAGTTGATCTTTCTACTAAGAAGGAACAGAACAGGTGCCATTCACCTTCTGCAACTTCCATCTTTTAACTTTTGTCACACTGCTTTATTTCTCTACAAGAGCACAGAAAAAAAAATAAAACCCAAGTAACAGGCTCTAAATCAAGAGCAGCTATTTTGCTATTAACTCATCACACTTAGGCTCTTTGGATTTATCAGAAGGGATTACGTGCCTAAATGCTTAGCACATTAACAGCGCTAGACTCCATATACAAAACATAAAAACACAGCTGCTACACATACACATAAACATCAGCTGTTGAGGGAGGAAAAGCACACAATGGATTTGGACAAGGGGCAAGAAAGACCATTTCAAATGCTGATCTAGAAATCTAGGTTACCAAAACTCAATGGGAAGAGAATTCTTCCGTAAGAAGGCTTACTTGTTCACATTCTCCTAGCCAGCAACACCTCTGACCAGGGTCAATAAAACAGCAAAGCACAAGACACCAGAACACCTCTCACCTACCCCCATTTCATCCAGACAGAAGAATCAATGTAATGCAAAGGAATGTACACAAGCAGACAAAAACTTGGAAAACAGAAACAAGCAGACAATTTCCAACTCTTCCACTAATTACCAGAGTGACTCTGGAGAATTAGCCGCTCCCCATATAGTCTGAAATCTGGGTGAAAAGATGAGATCTGAAAACTGTTGATCTTACAAGCATAAGGGATTGTTAAATATTTATAAAATCTTTTAAATGCTAAAAGAAAATTCTCAGTTAAGAAGATCCAAACACGCGCAATGAAATGCAGGAGTGAACCATGACTACACACTTCCTCCGCAAATTAAAAGTGAAGAAAGTCTGAGCATTTAAAGAGCTTGAGAAGCTTTGTACTTGTATATTCGCATTTCATGATACTATGAACTGTCTGTCAATAACAAATACCCCCTTCTCACCACCTTCTTCCACTAAGGAAACTGAAAATTGATTCCATGAGGAATACTGCTGTAGAACAACATTTCATCATGTGTACTCCATTTCATTGTCTTTGCTCTTACTTTTTTTTTTAATATGCAAAACTGGATGCTGAAACGCAATGAACGCTGATCCCTGTTTTAAAGCTTAACATTATTTTCCCATGTCAATTTTACATTTGCTGAAAACAACAAAAATTTTACTAGTTGCAAGTGTGCAATTCCCCTGGGCATGAGACTGAGATGGAAAGGAAATTACCAGTCTATCAAGAGCCTGCAGATGGGCATGGAGATTAATTCTGAATAAGCTGATTATAGATAAAGCACTTAAAAGCAAAATAGATTTTCCCCAAGAACTGGGACAAGGATTAACAGCCAGAGGTCTAAAAGATTCCCCAAGAAACAGATGAAAAATATTTATTAGTATTGCATTTCATAGTAAAACCCTCATGTGCACTGCAGGCAGCACAAACTGTTTTCCAGTGGACGTTGGTAGTTGGTGCACATGCATTGCTCATGCATCCAGGATGAATCCTTAAAAACTGCCAACAATGATATATTGATTAGAATTGTATCACCTGACAAGGTCACAATCAAATGCTGCTTCTTTCATCAGGGAAAAAAAGTTAAAGAAACCTGCTCTTATTAAAAGCTATAAAAATGAATTGTTAGCATCAATAATGACAATAACGGCTAAATTAATTAGCTGTCATTAATTGTCTTGAGATAAAGGCAGCTGTTTGCACTCCAGAAAATACCTGCTACAGAAGAACACAGAAGTATAATACCCTGAAATGGCCATTTAAACTTTGAGTTGCATACTTCAGACCTTATTTGCAAAACACTTTCACAGCAGAAATTTTATGGAAAACAGAAGTGAACCACCTCCTATTTTTAATGTCCCAAGAAATCTTTTCTACTTCCTTGAACAATTAAGTTTCCCTTATGCATAAGAGAAAGTTCGGTTTTTCAGTATCTAAGGATTATTATGCGTGATCCTGAATTACACACTGGGCAGATGGTTCTGTACAAGTTTTGTGGAATACATTTAAAAACCCCTAGTTAGCCTTAGCAGTGGGTCATGAAGCACTGAATCTTCTTTCCTATAGTACTCTGCTTCATGCGATTCATTTAATTTTTCATAAGAAAGCAAGCAACTATGATGAGCAATAAGAAATACTATTTACAGGATCACCTCCCTGCTGAAATGCCACATGCTTAATTCCTTTATTTTCCATGGTAGTGTCACACTGGAAATAATTTTGCAGAGGGATTTGGTAGTCAGTCCTGTGCTTTATCAGCAATGCTTTCATCACTGGAGAACATTGTTGAAATTAAGTTATCAAGATACATAACGTAGAGGATAAAAGTCATCTAATAAAACAAAGATCATTTACAGTACACTGTTAGGCACTGATACACAAGCTACCCTGCCTGGACACTGGAACCACCACAGCTGTGTTAGTCTGGTACTAACATGACAATTTCTTAACCTAAACACAGAAAACAGGATACACTAAAGCTCATAATGAACACAACTCCAGTAACCTAGCCCCATGTTTAAATAATTATCTCCACAAAACAGGCAAATCATTAATACACAAGTATAACCAATAAAAAAGGATTTATTATTTGGGTTTCTTTTTTCCCTTGACAAAACAACTCAAATTTATCTGACCAACAGCAACTCCACTGCTTTGTTTTCTACTTTTCCATTTAAAGTATCTTCTACTTTTCTGGAAAACATGGGGATTAACCTCCAACTCTTCCCTACATTCCTTAGACAATTCTATCCATAACCTAAGACTTCACTTATAAGCCAAACAGTCGCTTGCACGTTTTTAAATAACGGCATAAGGCTTGATTTAAGGAGTTTCATGGCCTTCTCAAATCTAGATAAAGCAGTAAGATCTCACTTAAAGTAAGATTAACAGAATAAGCATGATATGAGAAGTAGTCTATATAGATTAAAAAGCACAAGGGCAATTCACTCAGGGGAGATGGGAAGTACACAGGACAAGAACAAAGCACTCAGCAACGAGATAAAATACAGCAAAAAGTATGAAGCAGAAACTAGTCTGAAAAGGCTAATGATTTCAGGAAGGTCCATAAACCTCCCAGTGAATTTCTTTAAACTACACAGGGTGGCAAATCTTTTGTTATTCCAACTTTTGTAAGTAGGAAAAGAAATCGCCTGTAGCAAAGGTACAAGAGGTTGAAAGCAGGCAACCAAAGAGGTCTTAACTCCTGCCCAGAAGGCTGAAAGTCCATGGGAAAGAGAATTACACAAGAAAATATACCCAAGGTAAGACAAGTGCTCAGGTAACCAAGGCACACAGAGCGAAGACCATAAAATGATCTGCTTATGATTACCATCCAAAAAATGGATAAGTTAGCAAAGAATCGACTTCAAAGTTGGAGACCTAAGTTGGGAAACATTAAGGCACACAGGTCCACTTCTTATTCTCAAAGAGTCACTGGGACGCTGGGCAAGGATAAGCTTCAAAAAAGGGACTGAAAAATAGAGTTCAAGGTGACAACAGTTGCTGGCATAGAGCAGACACAGAACAACAGTTAAGAGTAGAAAGAATGAAAGCAGCAACACAGATTTGTATAATGCAGGGTCCACCTCTGTGTATTTGTTTCTGAGGCGTAGAAATGTTTATGTTTCACACACGCACAAATAAACACCCCAAGGAATAAAGATCACCATACACTTTTACAACTGCATTTATGTTATTAAAATGGAATTTCGCAGTGAAATCATTATGTAGGAAGACACATTAATAAAGTCAACTTCCCTGACGTCAGAAAAGATGGATTCCGAACCCAAATACCTCCTTTGAAGCTGAATCTCCATGACTTATTCCCCAAGTTTGTAACTTGGTGTCATTCAATTAATAGTTATCTGAAGAAGTTGCTCCTCCTGAGGTTGGAGTTAAATATAAGAAAACTCTGGGGTTTTCTACCTTCTCAAACAATTTTATTTGTGCATGCTATTTAGAACTATTCAAATAATCAATTAAAAACATTTTCTCAACCCAGCACATACAATGAAATGTTTGACTTTAAAAAAACCCCACCAATTAACCACCTCTAAACGAGAGCAGTCTAATCTTCATCATCTGACAACTGACATACCATGACAACAGCATCCACCTCAGGTGTTCCATCTTCTTTGATGCCAAACTCCTGGTTTGGAACACAAAGCTGTAAACGAAAAGATACATAATGCATAACACTGGTGGATTTTTTCTTCCCCTTTATTTTAACAAAACAAAACATCAATCAAGGAGATTCCAGGTTTCAAGTGAAAATGGACTGTTATGGGAAAATGGTAGGGAAAAGCTTTTTTCCTAGTTTCACAGTAGGGTAAAACGTGCAAGGCATTCAAGTTCCCCTTACACAGAAATAAGGAGAAAAAAATTAGTATCAGAAGAAACTTTCAGAGGTCAAAAGAAATAGACTTTTAAAAATATGACTCAAAGTCCATGCCCAAGCTGTGCGTTTAATTATATAATCCTCTTTAAGAAATGCTGAGGGGCAACTGCACTCTAACAGACAAATGTGAACCCTGTACCCATATACAAAGTAAAACTTCCCCAGTCTTTATTATTGCCTAAAAGCATGCCAGAATAGAGCGTTTTTCAAAACCCTGCCTGCAAGTTAAGCTGAAAATGCCTCTATCTGAACAATTACATAGACAGCAAAAGGAAGCATCATGTGTTTAGTCGGTGCTGGGCTCTTGTGACACAGATCAGCCGAGAACTTGGAAAAACACTGTCTCAATTTTAGAAGTGGCACTGCTGTTTAATGAGGGAGAACATAATTTCAGATGCCAAACACGAAACTGGCAACTGTTGAATATAATACTAACACTTAATCTATAATTTTCCATCAAATGATCAATACAACACCAAGTCTGAATTGAAGATTAGTTACATGTGGATTAGTCTGAAATTCAGCTGGCAAACTTGTATGAGGTTTCAGAAGAATGCTGATCTTTGCTGCATCCCAGATATTCCCTTCAAGCAGCACCAGCCATTTGTAAAACTCTGTTGCTCTTTCCACCCCCCCCACTTTTTTTTATTTACTCACTTGTAAAAGTCTTTTTTTCTAGAACAGCTGTAGATCTGAATAGCAGTACTGAAAGTGTTCTAACTAAACCGTACCACATTAATTAATTATAAGTATCTACTATACTAAGCTACACTTTAGTTCATCTATTTCAGTAGAAAAATTACTTATTTTTAAGCAACTGCTTCCTAAATCGGGAATAAAACATAACACAGCACAGGTAACTGACAGTGGCTACCTATCAACTTGCAGATTAGTTCTCTTTTAGGAAGTGTTTTTAAGATGCTGCGGCACAGAAGGGGTTACTGAAGCCATCGCTGTGCAGCTGATGGAACTGTTTCCCAGGAAGACGCCCATGTACCTTGAGCTCCAAGTGCTACTCAGTGAACCAGTTCCAAAACATCAAGTGCTCATGCAAAATCACTGCCTGGGAACATCAGCACTTGCTGGGTAGTTTGCTGTTTTTCAAGTTTGAGAGATTTGTAGTTTTCCCATTCAGAACACAACACTGACACCCTGAGTTCGGGAGGTAGCAATACAGTGTGAGAAAACAAACAGGAGATGGAGGAGGAGATGCTGTGCAACATACCACAGAACACAGGAAAATAAGATTGCTTTCTCCTCCCTGGCATAACACGCACTATGAAAACAAAACACTTATCTAAGCACTACTGCCAGCAAGAAAACATATGACAGTCCCATCCTTGCCTTCACCTTCCCTCTCTTTTGATTTGGGTAATTCCTCAGGGGCAAGGTCACAAAGAAAAAAAGGCTCAGAACAAATTAATAGGAACTGCAGTAAGAACTGAAAATCCACAGCATGAAGAAAAAAAAAATCTGTATTTTTTGTTCATATTACTATACAAATTACATTGTATATTTTACACAAAAATGCACTGTCTTCTGCCCAAAATCATAACTTCATTCGTTCCACACTTACCACTCAGTTGAAAACATGAACGCTTATTTCGCCAAAACAGTTCAAAGCAGGAGTTAGGGATGACAATTATTGCTCTTTATAAGCCTGCTACAGTTCCATAATGTTACGAGAAACTCTCCCACAAGCCATAACGTACCCAGAACAGAAGGCAGCCATAAGCATACATGTCAGAGGCTGGAGAAGCTGGCTGTCCCATTTTCAGTTCAGGCGAAACTAGGCTCAGGGTACTAACAACCATAGTGTTTGCAGCAGCACGTTGTTCCTACGGGGAAAAAAAGTAGACCCATAATTTCAAGCAAGACCAACAGCACATTGAAAGAGATATATCTCCCTCTCCCTTTTAATGTGTCAGACAACTTTACCATAGAGTTCTGTGCTGACCCAGTCTGAAATGTAAAATCCTCCTTTACTGATCAAAAAAAGTCGTGTGTAAATCAAAAAAAGAGATAACGTCACACATCTATCATCTGTAACTGTAACAGAAGAATACGGATGGCAGATTTTACTCCATACCAGAACTATTAAACTTCATAAGGTGGTAAAGAATAGAAATTGCAAAACTTCTCAAACTAGAAAAAAAAATCACAAATATTAAAAGACATTCAGCACTATTTTGGACAACTTTAGTTCTAAAGTTCAGTTCTGACAGCTTTCTTATTTTTTCTTCTCTGCCTTTCTGGTCTTTACCTGGAACTAGCTGCTTCTTCCCTTCTGTTTCCAGCATATTTTAGGACTCTCTATGTCAAAATAGAAGCTAGACTCTGAGTTTCTACCCCCCTTCACGACAGCAGTCAGTCAGCACCAGCTATAGCCAGACTGGAGAAGACTAGTCTCCAGATCGCCAAGCATACTCAGTAATGCATCAGTTACCAGCTCCACTCATCCATTTGTGACTGCGCAGAAAGCACAAGCAGTGCGCCGTACTGACACCCCTACAGAGAAGGCACAAACTGGACCCAGCCTGTGGAACACAGGTGGAACTTTCCTGCTCGATCACACATGAGCTGCTCATTTGAGCGCAGCCCATACCTGCAGGGAGGAGTAATGAGAGGGACAGTCCCCCCCAGCTCTTGTAGTTTTCACAGTGACACCATCTGTACTGAGTATAACCTTTCAGAAAATTCAGCTGTCAAAAATTTTAAAGCATCTCTCTTTAGCATGCTGAAAATTGAAATTTATTTCAAGAGAAGCACACCTTGCTGTCCAGACATTTGACACTCTTCATGAGATTAAAAGGTAATGCATTCCAAAACAAAAATAAGGGTTCTCAATAAAGCTTACTTTTATTTGTATTATGTTTATTATATTAACATAGTGACATATTACTATAATAAATATTACTATTAAAAAATTTAAATAAGCATGAAGCAGACTTCTAGCACAAAAATGTTTTGGCTCAAACAACTTGAGTCTAGAAAGTCAAAATGTGACTACAGAAGAGATACCATCACTGGAGACTTTGCTATGTAAACACAATGAATAGTAAGAAAATAGGTTGTGTTCTTAAAGAATATTAGATTTTACCCAAGAATAACTATGTAATTCTTTACTATAGAAACTGAGGACTGAATCAGAAGTACATATAAACGCAGGTATATGTAGGCAACCTGTAAAATCCTGTTAATTTACCAAGTACTGCAACAGACACATACTAGAACCCCATTTTGTATCACACAGAAAGGCAAAGACTTTCCATGAGCTTGACTAGCCCTTCTTCAAATACCAGTTCTTACTCTCACCTCTGATGATGGAGATTACCATTAAATATACAAACTACTGCAAATTCTCTTCTTTGTTCCACCATTTTGCTTAACCAGCGCCCCCACTGAGTAATTCTTTTTTCCCCCTTCCAAGATTAGATTGTGTTTAGATAACTTTCAACAAGACTCAAACTGCCCAATCCTATTCAGAATATGAAAACAGGAGTCTCGCGCTAAGTGCTATGTTTATCAATAAATCTCTTACATTGCAAACACAGCTGAGTTTTGCTATATAATTCTGACTAAAAGTCACTAAAGGAATTTTTTTTTTTACCTCTGATTTCGTGAAATCAAAGTCTCCAACAATTCCTTGTTTTCGATTCACAGCAAAAACATTATTTCCATGTAGAGATCCATGTACTAGATTAGCTCCATGCAACGTTTGCAGACCTTGGGCCACTCCTTTCATCACTTTTAATGCCTCCTAAGGATTTAATTTGTGTGTTTATCACAAAGATAGATATGGAAAAAAGAAAGCATAGTTTCAAGTTAAGTTTCTATCCAGAACTAAGACTTCTTTTTTAAGGTTTGTACACATTCAAAGTTCATGCCAATTCCGTTTTATGAAGTATGGATTAATTCCCAGTAAGTAAGATTACTATGACTTGCACAGCCAGGCATAAAAAAATAAAATTAAAAAAAAATTTAAAAAAATTTTAAAAAACAGTCATCAATTAACAAATCACTAACATGAAAAAATATAGGGGGGAAAAAAAAAAACAAAACCCAAAAAACCATTCAACTTGGACTTTTACAAGTAGGTCCAAGTCAGCAAACAGAAGCTCTAAGTCACTGAATAGAACTAGAGAAATGACTGCGTTGGCTGCCAGCTACTGCCAGGGATGACAATCTGAACCGCCTATACACTGTGTAGGGAGGAGGGAAAGGAAAAGGAGGGGGATGAAGAAGGGGGAGGACAGAAAAAAAAAATTGCACAGGAGTCCTCTAAAACTTCACTACAGAAATGCCTGCCTCTGAACATCTAACATGTTCAACTCCAGTACTTATAAAATGAACTAGTAATACAGCTGAGGCATTAATTTCAATGAAAGAAAAAAGTATAACCAAGCAAAATCTCTTTTAAAAAAGTTGCAAACTACTGCCTGACCAGACGCTAAGAATGTCAGTCAAGCTATACTGTGCAACTTTGTACAGCCAATGTCAGCCACCAAAGGAAGTACACCGGTGAAACACTATCAGCACTGTAACATACAGCAAAACAATAAGATTTCCGTTTAAAAAAAATACAAAATAGAATGCTGATAGTCTAAGTAGTTATACTTACTTCTAAAGTTAAAGGTGTAACAGCCTGCAAAGCTCCCAAACTTGCTCCTGGGTAGTACGGGACCATTAAATACACCAAAGGATCAGACTTCAACAACAAAAAAAAACAAAAAAAAAAAGAAAGAAAGGACAAATAGATTGTTTCAAATATCAGAAATACTGGGAAGTTTAACATGCACTAGATATGTGATAAATCGATTCATTGTGTTTACTAAGTAGACAGTTTATCTGAACTCAGAAATGAAATATTTTTTTGATTCAGTGCTCCAACCTGAAATGTAAAGCTTTAAGGCACAACCGCAACTTAAACCAGAAGTCAAGATAATGAATTTGAATCTTGCCTTGCAGAAAAGAAGAAACAACAGTTGTAATAATCCAGATTTCTCCTTCTGCTGATCCCAAGCTCTGTGATACTTGGCAACTCTTTCTATCACTTTGGCTTCTGAGCTTACATCTACGGAGTATCCCTTAAACAAAACAGATACCCAAGCCATTACCCCTAATGCCTATAACATTACTGCATTAAACTTTTTTTTTTAAATTAAAGAAATGCGTATTGTTAGATGCCATCGAATAACTTCCTCTTCTACTTAACACAAAACTCAATTCCAACTGTCATAGATTGTTCCCATATTTTCTTATTAACTTTTAGAAAGTCTGTTACCAACAAAACAGGGAGCGCGTCTCAAATTTGCTATTTAAATAAGCCAAATCAAAAGCAAGAAGAATATTTACAACTATGCCTCTCATAATACTACATCCCCTGGTTTCCCAATTGCTAGCAGATTGGTAGAGAAGCAGAGCAGTTGTTCTTGAAATTTCTCAGTGAAATGATCAGGAAGACAAGCCAGCATCTGCAAAAAGAGACAGGAGTAATGAACAGGGAAAAAGGCCCACCAGACACCAGAAAGAACAGACAGTAAAGGGGAAGCACTGTTCACTACAGCAGTCCTCAAAAGAAGTGAAAAAACAACAATGAGCAATATGGAAGCAATCCAGAAGGAAAACAATACTTCATGTTCTACAGGCACCGACAAAAAAATCTGTCATCAGAAAAGGGCTGTTAAACACAGGGATGTGAAAGGAACGGCAGAGTTCATTCAAAATCAGCATGTTAACAAGCCAAGGCCTCACCTGCAGCACTAACTCACAGCCAGTGCCAACATTACCTTCAAAAGAACCTTCTGGCCCTGAATTTCTGAACACACTAAAGGTCGCTTCGTGCTCAGTTCCTTCATGGGCTCTGCATCCAAAAGGTCTCGCTCCAGACTGCGTGTCAGAAGTCCACCAGAGTTCTGAAGCACATGGACAGGCAAATATCCAGGGTAAGTGCATGGCATTTAAAAGCTGTTAAGATTCAGAGGCTTTGACTACCTCTCCTTCTTCCTCAATCAACTTAGCAAAGCACAAAACCAGTTGGGACGCGTTAAAAAGTTCCAGCATCTGTTACCAAGAGGCTGGCCATGATGAGGCACCTAATCAAATGCATTCCTTGAATGTTCCCCAGAAGAGGGGGAGAAGGAGGAAGACCACAACAAACAATGCTAAAGGTATATAACTCCCAAAGGACAGACAGTGTGCAGAGCATTGTTGGTGTAGAGCCTTGATAGTGCCCGAAACAACAACTGACAGTGCATTCAGACGCAATCTCTGCTTACCATATAGTTCAGAATTCCTGCTTCTGGATAAAGAAGTGGTAACTCAGGGAACCATTTCTGTACCAAATACGTAAGCTTCTCCTAAATGAAGGAAACAAGGCCCACAGCTTCAAGTCATTATTTTCTGACATATATAAATATACGCTCACATTTTCAATATATACCCAGGACATTCAAATGTACACTGACCATGACTGTACCTCCTTCAACATCATCATTCAAAATAATACTGCCATTTGCTTTAAAAAAATAGAGGGGACAGAGGGGAGGGACAGAGGGGAGGGACAGAGGGGAGGGACAGAGGGGAGACCAACGCGCACACACAATCACACAACATGAATGCAGCAGATCAAAAGGGAAAGAATTTGAAAGCTCTTAGGGTGGGTAGTGTTAAGGCCTCAAACAGCTCAGCAGTATCATGGAAAACATTTCATCTTTTCTACAAGAGGCTTTAGTAGGCCTAAACAAAGGAAAACAACTTCACTACGGCTAAGTGGAGGAAGATAGAAATCAAGTAGTAACACAGACCAGGCCAGCATCTCATGCATCTCCAGATCCCACACAGCTGTAACGTGACTATTACACACAAATGCTACATCTGCAGAGGTAGGTGCATCACCACCACAAATCCTGGTGTCCTTCTACTCGCTCACAAGGGAACGGTTTCCGATTCTTCCCTCCATATAGAGGGTTTAGAGAAAGAGTGTTCTAAGATAACTTAGAGAAAGTTATCCGCCACTTCAGGATAAAAGCCTGTTTTAACGAAGTCATAAGGAAACAGTTCCCCTTCTTGCAAGAACTACAGTCTTTTTTCCTGCAACTGAGCTTACGCTTTCACCTGCAGCTCTTATGGGTTGAGAACTACAGCTCAGATTTTTTTCTCACATCACCCCCTTATGGAGGGGGGAAGAGAGGGAAGATCTGAAGAAACTATGTTCCAATAAAGATAAAATTGATCAGCCTCCATGCTCTGTCCCATAGCTTTCACCAAAAAAGGGTGAACATTCAACACTATAAAAATCACATTTTATTTTACCCAGAGCACAAATTAAAGCAACTGAATTTCAGATGTGCCTCATACAGGTTTTTTTTAGTTGCCTAAGTAGTTTAATACTTACATATTCTTCTTGTTCCTTGGATATTTCCTGAAGAACCCTATTTCGCAGATGAGCGATTTTCTCTTTTATTCCCATCATTTCAAACTCACTGTAATCATCAGACTGCATTAGGAATAACAAAGTCAGTGTGCTATTCTCATTCTGCTATTATACCAAACAACAGTAACCTACTGTATCAGGATTAAAAAACAGCTTCAGTGTCACAGTTCTGGAGTTGAACATATTCTTAAATGCATATTTTACTCAGTCTCCTTCCTGGAAACCCATGAGAATCTCCTAAAACCTAATCAACCAAGAAAGATGTTCCCTTTATTTATGTGACAGACCAAATGTTCCAGCCCTTTGCCTACTTGTTTCCTAAGTCAAAGAGCTTTTTTTTTGTTGTTTTTTAATTAGCTGATCACATATAATCATAACAGCACCATCATTCCTCTACCAGCAATGCCAGGTTCCATAACTCATTCACTTTTTTTCTCCCATAAGAGGCATTTTACTCATGTCACCTCATTATTCAAGAATCCTTTTCCCAATGGGTTTCATTAGTGTGTCTCATTTTAAATCCCTCTTGGAAGCTTACTGCCCCTTTACAATGCTTACAGAGACACATATGCAGGTTCTTTTTTTCCTTAAGCATCACCAGAATAATTAAATGTGTGATCAAACAGCACTGAAGCTGGGGTAATATTTACGTTCTTTGGACTCTTCTGAGGGGTAGTGGGGAACCCTGAAAATTAGAAGAGACATTGACTTCTGTCACCAAAGGGGAGGCACACACATTATTAACAGAGTAAAAACTTAAAGTAATCACACAATCAGCACAGTAAGAAGAGCTGGACAAAACTTTTCACGCTGCGAAAAGCGACCGTCACCAGAGGGACGCAGTTAAAAGCCCAGTGCCAAGGCTGGGAACTGAAACAGAAAAGTGGCTAAGTAACCATTTTTATTTTTTTTTTAACCCACCCAGGATTAATCTCAGGGACCTGTAAAACTTCCATAGTTAAAGACAAAATTCAGATCACAAGATCTGAAACTATTCTATATAGTTATCACTTACTCGGAATAGAAAAAATTAATGTTTCTAAACCAATTTAAAAAACAACAGACAAAAAACACCAATACTGTAACGTTTCCATACTTCCTCGAAGTTGTTCTTTTCAACCAGCTTCCACCTTAACTGGGCCTTTAAACTTTTCACAGTTTTCTTAATTGATAATAAGTTGTTAATATCAGGTCTTCTATTCAGCCATTCCTCAGCCTGCTTTTTGAACTAGGAGGAAAAGGGGGGAAAAAAAGAAAAAAAAAATATCAGAAAGTGTTCAAGCATTCTATTTTAATATGCTTCAGTCCAATACATTAGAGAAACTGCCTGAAGCCTATCTGAATTCAGCTTTTCAGGGTCTTTCCCCACAGAAGAGGGATTTTATTGTGTTTCATTTTAATTACATTAACAACCTTCTGAAAAACCAACATTCTACTTAAAGCTCAATCCCCTTAAGTTACATACTGCTTATAATGAATCCAGAGATTCCAGCTTCCACTGCTTTATTTTTAAAAAAGTATCTTTGTATCTAACTGAAATGAAGAATTGGCTGAGGTAACACACAACTGCAGTTCTCAAAAAGAAATTATGTCAGAAAGGGTTACTAGTAGAGATCAGCGTGACAGAAATAAATAAGGCATAAACTCACCTCAACACTGGCCAAGTATCTGTTCTGTATGACAGTGATCATACTTTGCTCCTCACAAATGTTATGTATAATTTTATTGTAAGCAGTCATAATTATTCCCTTCTCTGCTTCATCAGGCTCCTGGATTGAATTACACAGAGGGAGATTAAAGATTGAGAGTCGTTCCTCATTTATACACAGCAATGTTTAAGATGTGAAACTTTTACTGAGAAATTCCATTGTTAATGGAAAAAATAATTTCTCAGAATTTTCCCTCTCTTCTTAAAGAAATTCTAAAAGGGAAGTTAGCAAGTCTAAGAGTTCATCCAATAGTTTCAATAGAATAAAACTGATTGTCACTTCTATGCAGAAGTCCGATTTCATACTGCACATCCTACGAAAGAATTTTTTTTAAGGATAGCATGGTTAAATAGATATGAAGCATTAAAGCATGCAGCCTTTCTTCTAAAAGAGTCACTGGTTCTATCACAAAGAGCAGTCACAAGCGGACTAAACTACTGGTTTGTTGTTACTATGATGCTACATTGGAAGACAAGTTCAACTTTTGCTGATGTGACCATTCTCTGGCACAGCAGAAACTCCCATTGCAGAGACAATGCAAGTACCTCAAAGAATTGGCAAAAGAGAATGGAGGAAATGCTTATCAGAAAAGGTAAATAACTGATAAAAAGGCTAATGCAAGCATAGAAAAAGATTACCAGTAAGGCAAGAACATTTGTCCCATGCAAAATTAAAGTGATGAAAAACTATTCATCTCTTAAGACTGGAAAAAGTGAATTTATCCAGACAGATTCACTTAGAGAGGCAATTCCATTATTCTAAACAGAAACTAACTTTTCATCACCTGCATTTTCAACACAAGCACCAAAACTCAGTACAGCTCAAAGAAAGCTTCTCTGCACATAGAGAGGGAAGAATCAGTTTCCCCAGTATTTCTTAGTTAAGCCAGTCATACATACAGCGAAGCTCCTGTAACCTAAAAGCTGTCCTCTGCCTGTTGCCTGGAAAACATATTCTTTTCTCTCTGAGGAGCAATCTGAGTGACTTTAACATATTTCCACAAAAAAAAAGATGCTGCTTTGTAGCAAATAAACTCATCTGATACATTAAGAAAAGCTTTAAACTGAAATCAAAGATAAATAATATATACAGAAGTCATGATACAGTAGGCATGATTAGAACTTACACTTAAGTCAGTATCCAGTTCTTCACAAATAGCCAGCTCAGCCTTTTTGAGAATTTCATCTGCGTTGCCAACCACTTCCTCTAAATCTGAAGATGCTTCTGACATCAGGTCAAAACACTTTGAAGAGGAAAAAAAAATAATCAGTTTTGGAATTGAAAGTAAGTAGTTAGCAAGCAGACAGCAAAAGCAAACAAGAAATACAGAGTTATAGCACTACTGGAAATCTGATCAGGATTTGTGTCAGATCTCACCTTAAGTGCCTCCCCCTCGAGTGATATAGCGATTTCTGGAACTAACAGAGTTAAGATTCACCAGGCAAGACGAAAGTTGATTCTTGCCTTGATCAGGTTTTATTTTCCTAATCTCATTTTGATTTTTACCAAAAATGAAACAGTATAAGAATCCCAATCCTTCTCTATTGAATTTCACATCAAAAAAATTGTGTGCTGCCCACACAGTGATACACAAGATGCTCAATACGGCAGTTTCACTATCAAGTGGGCTTTCCATTCCTATGTAGTACTACCTGAGATAACGACACATCCTGGCATCTATTTCACAGTTTATCAAGCATGAAATAAGGTTAAAGATTTCACCAAGAAACCCCAAGTGTTTTCATGTAAGTCAGAAATAACTTAGCTTCAAGATGTAAGATACAGAAGGTGCCAGAGAAAAATCAGTAAGATCAGCTTATCATTACAATGAATGTTGTTTTCAGCAAGGTTTTGTTACTCATATCTGTAGAAGAAGAGATATTACATTGGCAACCAGAACTAAAATGAAAATATGGTCCTGTATTTAACATGCAAGATACACAGTCATAATAGAAACCTGCAAACTTCACCTCGTTCATTTACCTATCAAGCATGTGTATGCCACTGAAGATTGAAAATATTTTATTGCTTTAACCTTAAAGGAACTAAAAATAAAAACTTCAATAGTACAAGTTCAAACAGTATGTTACTCCCTAATGCCTGGAGTTGCATATCAGAAAGAAGCCGTCTAGTCTCTGAAATGTCCATGTCTGTCACTGACCCATTTTCTACTGTAGATTCCGATCAATGATACAAGAGATTAATTTGGATTCAGAAAGAAAGGAAGAGGAATATCTATTTAAATTAAGGGGAGGGGAAACACTTCAAAGAAGCATTTGCTTTACACAATTGCTCACAGGTTTTTTTTAAAAAGGAGCTATAAGTTAAATTGAAACAGAATAATTACATATCAAAACCTAAAATGTTTGAGATGGATAAATGACAATTTCTTCCTTGGTCTACCTACCAGTGCTTTACCAACTCATGCCAAAAGTCTGTACATTTCCTGTGTCTCTGAACTGTTTTAGGAAAAGTTCAGATTTGAAACAGGTAAATCAAAGTTCATCACTACACTAACAAACTTTAGTCACTTTTATACGTGCAGAATAGCACTCTGAATTGTGCCCAGCAATCACAGAAACCCACCTGCAGGTTTGTTTGCCCCCTCTAATAACTGACATGATTATAAACATCTGCAAGTAATCATATTAATTAATTAACATTATACTGCACATGACACATGCCAAGCCTATGCTGCTGCTGCATTTATTGTCAAGTCAAGGAACACTGTAATTCCTAACAGTGTCTGGCCACAGTAAATGCTCTGGGTACAATGAAACCCAAGGACAGAAAACCTATTCGCTATGAAAGGGCACAAGCCTCGTGGATTAGCTACAGTTCACGTGGGCAGGAAGATTATGCTAACACAAACTCAAAACATTTACACACAAGTGCAACAAGGAAGAGGTCAAGGAAGCTGGGCCTGCAGGAATGGAGGGAGACCAGCTTACAGTCTTCTCAGGAAGATTAAGAGTCCTAGAGTCCTAAAATGAGCGAGAACATAAACATTAAGCACAGAGACAGGAAAGCTGCAAAGTTTCCTCCCTACTTTGCGCTTTCTTTACAAGCGGAACTCAGTGGATGGTAATCCACTTCCACCATTGATTTCATTTTAAGACAAGTAACATGCACTCAACTGCTATGCTCCAAATCTCCTACAACTCAGACTGAGACACACAGCATGGCCAGAATGGTATTCCAGAAAATTTGCAGGACACGCAAATAGAAGTGGACAATTTATTTGCATAAATTCTCTACATTCAGCATTTCAGTTAGGGGGGAAAAAAAAATATCTATTATATATTTGTCTACAACCTGTACCTAGATCATGTCGAGTCAGATTGGCTTCTTCTTTGCAGTGATCTTTCATCATCTTTCAGCAGCATTTATGAACTAGAACCTTTAAAAATCTGAAGTCTTTCTATCCAAAGGCCCCTTGAAAGATCTAATTAAAGCATTTCAGTCACACCATGAACAGATAGAGCACACCCATACAAAAGTTATACTTGCATAACAGTACCGATCTTTCTACAAAAGATGTCCTTTCATAAGAAAGCATAAACTCTGTCTCATCATAAAAGTACACTAAGAATAAAAGTAAATTAACACTTCATTCCTCAACACATTACCTTTCCCCCTGTATTGAGGCACTGTCATTTGGTACCACTGCTCATATGCACAATCTCCCTGACATAGGTACTTGTTCCTACTAATGCCTAGTCCTCATAAGCTCAGTGAGACAGTGTCATACTTCACCTTTTCCACCAACAGGAAAGATTGACTGTTCACCTTACCTTTAAGATGCCACTGAACCAGTCAGCAAGAATTTGCAAAGCTGTGTCTGTATTATCTCTGACGCAAATTAATTTCTTCATTTTAACACTCTTCCACTTAAAGAACTGTTGAAACACCTCCTCAGAGTCATCTGCTTCAGAACCTTGACCATACACCATCTCCAGAGAAGCAGACAGTTCCTGTGCATCAAGTGAACCAAATAAAAATAGGTTTGCAAACCAGAAGAATTTTGTTACAGTGCACTATCTATAAAAATCAAGACATTCAACAGAAAAAGTTAGCACTACCTACTGGCATAAAATTATTTCCACTACAAAGGCCTCTTTCTATATCCAGTGAAATATATTTTATATTCCAGTTTCCTCTCAGATCTCATGGCAGTATGTCTACCAGAAAAACGCAATGCAGAAAAGGATCTCACACAGAGATCATAGAGTCTCATTTTTCCCTTCAAAACACGGAAGGAAAAGACACCACAAAAACCTTAATAGTTTATAAAAAGACATTCGTATTCTAGTTTCTTCTTCCCTACGGATTGGACTTTACAGTCCAACAGGACTTCAATGGGGTTCAATTTATAAATGCTCCTCATAGAACTACTCAAATTCAGAAAACAAAGTGAACTTGTACTAAGAAACAAGGTGATCAGCCAGACACTCAACGAATGCTTTTGGACTGATCCCTCCCTTCAAAAGTCACTAGTTAAATCTCTTCTGACGCACCTTCGTCATCACATTGATTCCTAGATGGAAGAGCAATTACCTACATCTCTGACACCTGAAGGCCCTCTGAAATGAGCTTTACAGTCTGCACACTTCTATTTCCATCTAAAAGCCAAGTATTCTGCAAGTACATGAAGCGCAGGGTCCACCTCCTTTTTACTTGTACTGGAAAACAAACTAAAGTGCTACAGGTAAGGGAAAGGATGAGGCTAAAGCTCAGGCCAAACAGAAACCACTTTTAAACAAAGGGCAGCCTGTCAAATGACCTAAAGAACAAGTGGGGTCAGGGAGGAATGTATCAGTCAATTACCAGTGGAGACAACATCCTGACAGAAAGCAGTCTTCCTTGCACCTGGGTGGAAAGTCCCATGCTGAAAAATACTTGAGGGCTACATTGGTGTTTGCAGGCAATTTGCTGTAGTTTGAAAGAGAAAATTCTCCCTGAACAGTGGGATCTGACTGAATGAACCTGTGTTTTTGTAATAAATAGCATCCTTCGGCTTTCAAAATCCATCACTTTACTTATCCACATCATTCCCGACAACATTACTACAGAAACCCAGTGAAAGGCTGCTGACAGTTAGCTTACATACAGCGTTTCACTTTTTTTCTTCTCTCAGATCCCAGAACATTTGAGTTAAGTATCACAGATCTTCCCAAAGAACACCTAGGTCATGTAGATACAGAACACCACCACAATACCTCTCTCTCCCCTCCTCTTGAGAGAGGTTTTCATCTTTGCCAGGAGCCTTTCAGACACTTGAAACAGGTCATATCAGCAATCAAATGTAACTTTAAGTAAAACAGACTGTCTGATGCTGACACCACAGGGCAGAACATTGCAGCAATGAACTCCCCTTGCTGAGGACTGCAGGTACTGCACAGGTGAGGAAGTGAGCTTGACCAATTTTATAGAACTACACATGATGGTACCACAACCAGGCCCCAACCTTAGAGACGCAGTACAGCAAAAGTTCAAACGGGAACCACAAGCACAAGAATTTCCTCACGATAACAACTAACTAAATACAGTGATCACAAAAAAAAAAAACAAACACAAAACAAAATAAAAAAACCACACCACCATCAAACACACAACCCAAAACAAAAAAAGAACCAACACCAAACAGTATTTTTTAAAATACTAAAACTAATTTCATAACAATAGTTACTATAATGAACAGCATTTATTTAGTACAACAGATTGTTTGAAACAGCAATTTTCCAACTCAGCCAGGTGACATGAGCTTTGTACAAATATGCTTGTCTATAAGCAAATACAAAAAGTAGGTTTCTGCTAAATTTATGGAGGCTATTTAAATCACTCAAGTGCACAACAGATTTTTCTCACACTCTTTTCTGAACAACTGGATTTTAACACATCAGGACACACACAGGCAGAAAACGGCACAGCAAGGGAGAAGCCGGGTTCAAATGGAACAGCCTGATAGGAAGGAGAAAAAAAAAAAATCAGGCTGTTTAACAGCAGCCAAAAGTGGGCAATAGAACTAAGGAAACTGGTCAGTAACAGCTTCATATGCAATATCACACCCTGTTTACAAAAATAGCAGCAATAGTTACAGCAGAAGAGTATCTGCATGCATTCCATCAGACCATCCTCAAGGAAACAATCAGTTAAGTTACATCCTATTTCTACCCATTTATTTTTCATACTATAAGCACACTTCCCAAAAACATCAGCAACTTCACCCGTATATGGATACAGAAGAAGCCTCCAGAAGAATAACAAGTTATCATATGAAGATAGCTCCATGGTCTACATGACTACTACACACTATGCACGAGGCAGAGGAAACATGCTTACAGACAGCTAACAGAACAGCTGACAACTGTTAGGATCACACCCTAGCTTGCTTTAGAATTATGGAATTGTGTCAGTTGGAAGGGACCTTTCAGATCATCTAATCCAACCATCAACTTAACACTGACAAAAGCCACCACTAAACCATGTCCCTCAGCACCACTTCTAGCCATCTTTTAAATACCTTCAGGGATGACAATTCCACCACTTCCCTGGGCAGCCTGTTACAATGCTTGATAATCCTTTTGGCGTAGAAATTTTTCCTAATATCCAATCTAAACCTCTCCTGGCGCAACTTGAGGCCATTTCCTCGTCCGATCGCTTGTTACTTGGAAGAAGAGATCCCCACCTTGCTACAACCTCCTTTCAGGTAGTTGTAGAGAGTGGTAAGGTCTCCCCTCAGACTCCTTTTCTCCAGGCTAAACAACCCCAGCTCTCTCAGCTGCTCCTCAGAAGACTTGCGCTCTAGATGCCTCATCAGCTTTGTTACCCTTCTCTGAACACGCTCCAGCACCTCAGTGTCTTTTCTGTAGTGAGGAGCCCAAAACTGAACACAGTATTCGAGATAGGGCCTCACCAGTGCCGAGTGCAGGGGTATGATCGCTTCCCTAGTGATCCAGCCTATTCACATCCCTCTGCAAAGCCTTTCTACCCTCAAAAGTAACTTATGCGTATGCCCACACTCTCGGCCCTCCTTTTAGCCAATGCAGTTTTATCACTTGGAAAGCATGGAGCTGACCAACTGTTTATTTCAGTCCTAGCCAGTTGGACCCAGCTGTGGCTGAAGCTGCTTGAATTTGTCTGTAACTCAGACCAACAACAGTTCTTACTGGGAGGTATAAAATTTAAGTCAGAAGAGATGCGTGATGCAGAACAGAGGTTTGCAATACGCAGCCTCAGTGAGAGGGGCATTAGCTCGCACGCTCCTGTTCTTCAGAGACACGTTGGAAAAATACTTGTTTCTCTAGAACAGCACAGAATGACCTCCTTCAGCTCTATGAAATTGCAACCAAGGTTCTCGCTGTTATTTGGTAAAAACTTTTCTGTTTTCCTACTTGGGAAAACTATTTTGATTTTCTAGCTCCTAATACAAGAGAGGACCATCAACACGCTTAAGCTAAAGCACAAAATTCACTTAACACACCTAGCAGCATTTCAGTACCCCTGCAAATATTTTCAAAAAACTATTAAAATTTCACTGCAGTACAACCATCTAGAAGATGCTTAATGCCTACCACCTAGTGGATTAACAAAGCATAACCTTTAAACATACACCAAAAAGCACACCACAAAACACAAACCCCCTGTACAACTACACACCACAACTTTCCTCTGTCTGAAGGAGCAGGATCCACACAGGGCCTCCAGTGACAGAAAGCCATGAAATGCTACCCATCCAACATCTTTTCTAATTAGACCAATATCTTTTCTAATTCTGCATGTCAGACTAGAATCAAAAAATAAGCGTACCAAAACATTTTTTTGAATGGCATTGAAAAATAATTCCACTAGAAAGTGAGGAATTAATTCTATGAAAATATGAATGCTTCAATTTATTAATGCTGTTCGAATCTTATACAAACTTATGTGCAGCCTGTAATCATGACAAGCTGTCAAACTATTGCCAACCTTTTTCCCTTCTCCACAAACACTTCCACAGTCAAAATAAAAAAACCCTAATATATCTGAAGTTAAAAAGAAGAAAAGACACTGTTTCTAACAGCAACAGCCAGAAGCACCAGCTTGGTGTTTCTATTGGTAAAGTCCTCTTCAAAAGTTCTTACTGCCTCTGCAGTAAGGCTATTTCCCCTGTTTAGTTCCCCACTTTCTGTTATTAGGTTGGCTGGGAGGGAGAGAGACTCTTGGTATAAACATGTGCTTCTGTAGCATTTCACTCTCACCTTAAAAAAAAAAAAACAACGCTTAAAACATTTTAGACTTTGCTACACTGGTCCAAACTATACAGCCACCTTAACGGAAAAGGCTAGGAAAGTGTATAATCCAACCATAAAATTCAATGCAGTTATCCTGCAAATTGCAGTGACTTTTTAATTCTAAGCTCTCTCATTAACACCTGCCTCCTACCAAATATTCTGTGCTTTATGAAGTCTTGTTAGCCACCAAACACTGTACCGTAAGAGAAAAGCTGTTGCTCAAATCCAGGATCTAGGTAATTTGCCTCTAGAAACAAAACATCAAGGAGACCTGAAGTAACACTGAGAGCTACAGGTGTCAGATGTACAACTTAACTCAGAAGTGTTATCTAAAGCTTCATCTGCTGCTGTCGAGGTTTCTAACTATATAGCATTTAACATTAAGAAACACAGGTTTCTCCACAGGTTCTCAGTGTTTCAGAATCAATACCGATTAAAGTAGCCTCCTTACCTGTAATGTTCTCGAGCGCTCAGAGAGGGGCAGTTGATCCACTTCCAAAATTAATTCTTCCACTGCTGAATACAAGTTCTGGTGCACCTCATCTCTCTTGGCAATCAATTCATCTATTTCATCCTACGCAGAAGAAAAAGCAAGTCAGCAACTCACACCCAAATGCCACACATGTGGAAAGTGACACAAAAAAGCATTAATCCCTCAAAGTATGAATAGTACAATACATGCCTGACTAGGAATGAGTGAAAAAGCAAATTTTGTTTTTAATCTCTACTACTATGACATGACCATCTTGCACAAATACAGCATTCTTTACAGTGTAAAAATATGACTACATTATCAGACAACTAAAGAAAGTTTTTGCATGACTGTTGATAACAGTGGGAATTCCTAATTGCCACTGTAAACGTAAAATATCCTCATTGCCCTGCAGAAATATGAAAATATATATGAACATGGAAGACCAAACTGCAGCTTTACAGACTTGCTGTAAAGATTTGCTATTCCCTTCTACATCTGTCTTCAAAAATAAAAAAGTAAGTAAAATGACTCAAGTAGCTATAACACACTGTCCTGACACGCAATCCCTTCCCCACCCCACCCCCCCAAAAAAAAAAAAAGTATCTTGGAAAATCTAGTGTGGAAAGCAACAAATAAAGAAACAGAAAACAATAGAAGAGTTAACCATGGCACTAATCCCAGTTTCAAATGGAGCCAAAGAACAGTTAAATGAACACTTCCTACTAACAAGTAATATATAATATATCTGTAATATAAATATGTATACACAAACACGGGTTCTCAGTGTTTTTAGATTTTATTTACCAAGCAAAAGCTTAGAAATTGACTTAATTAGGAGTTTGTATCCACAGAAGATAAGACTAGAAATCTTTCCCCTGTAACAAGGAAGGGCAGAATGAGATCCAATGGTTGGAAATGGAAAGATAGACGACTCCAACTAAAAATAAAATCCCAGGCTGCAGCATACACTGCTTTAAAACTTAGATTAGCAATTGAACAGATGTTGTAATTTAGCCAGACATTAGTGGGCTGGATAATAAAAATCAGTGGATTAAGTTCTACTATAGGTGAACACAACATATTGCTTCAGCACTTAAAAACATGAAACAATAACGACAAAAAGATTTAACAGGCACTTCTGCACTTTTTTAGGCATCTCTGGTGACCAAAAATACATCCAGTTTTTACAGACTTCCTGCTGTTTTTCCTGCATAAGACAGGAGCCAGTTTGTAAAAGAATACTGTAACACACTGGATGAAAAGTGTTCTTTATGTTAAGGGGTCTTTATTCCTTTTTAAGACAAGATTTCTACGGAATATTACTTCAAAAACTAGAGCAATAGAGACTTAATGTAGCAGAAGATTCAACCAGGCAACCAAACTCCAATTAATACCAGTTCAAGCACTAGAGTAAATTTAACAGTCTACACATGACTCAACGACAATCCAGGACCTCAACAGACAGCTCAGGAGCCACGGGACAAGTCTCCTTCCAATGTCTGCCATTTAATTGCATACATTCAACAGTTCATGGATCAGATAATGCCTGTTAAATAACAATAACTTCAGAGAGCATTAAGTACACAGGCAGTATCTTAACAGTCTGCTTTACAAAGATGTAAGTATATGGGATAGCTAAAACCATCCCTGGCATCCTCATTAAACATCTCTATTTATGCCACCCTTACCCACTTTTTTAATGAGCAATGAGTTCCCCTTTTTTAAACATTGGTGTGATTATTTTTCCATCCTTCGCACTAAAAATGCTGAATATGTACACTACAGTCTCTAGTAAGTTTCTAACTCAAAATCACAAATTAAGCAACACATCCTTACAACACTATCTACAATGTCTGAAAAGCCAGAATTTGTATTACACCCTATTACTATGAGTATCTGCCTACATTGCAATCATGGTAACTCCTAAATTATCCCTCTTTTTTCATTTGTAAAGCTGCCATCCTCTCAGTCACATTTCATAGGAGAGTTAGTTAAGCGACCGGCACCACTACCTTCCTATTTGGACACAGAATTTACATCAAATTCTACGATTAGTTTTGAATATATTTTTAAGCATTTCCACTACAGAAGAATCACCTTTGTTATTTTCATACACACCATGCCGCAATACTACTTCAGTTCACTGCTTATCTTCTTATGTTTCCAAGATATATGTTACATAAATACCTTATTAAGAAGAAATGCTCCAGTGGTCCACCTTCATTTTTGGGACAGCATCCAGGACAGACCCAGTTAAACCAGCATAAACCAACTATGAAAGCTTAAAATTAAATAATGCCATTTACTCCGCACTCAAACTTATTGGGTTTACTCACACCTGTGATATCTGTCTAAGATGCATTAAGTTTCCCCCAAAGCAAGATAAGATGTACACTCCCAAGAGCTTACAAAGAAATGAGGCTTGTGATGGTGAGAGAGGGCATCAGCGCTCTAGGGAGGTTAAAGGAAGAGCACATTGCTTAGGCAACTGAATAGCAAGATTTAACTTAGTAAATCCGGTTTTGACAGCTAGGTTGACAGATTAAGCAGAGTTAAACGGTCTGTTATAGTTTAATAGCCAGCTATTTCATCCATGTGTTTGGGACCACTGGGCATCCTGCACAATGGATTTACATGTACCTCACTAACTGAGCAAGAAAAGTTAGTGACATCAACATACTCAGTTGCACTATCAAAAATATTTGTTAGCCTATCTACAGACAGTATCATTTAAGCAGTGATGACAGGCAGAACAACAAGCACACCCTTTCACTGTGTGCATCCTGGACACTTCCTGTATTTGAAAATATAGTAGACAAGATTCTGTGGCACATTACAGCACATAAAATAGGTATTTAAAAATCAAAATGATTCTCAGGGGAGAAAAAAGATAAGTCACCACACTGTGCATTAAAACAGGACAACCTTTTGGTACCATAGCTCTAGCATGATGCAACCAAAACTCTTGTTCTTTACCTTTCACCTACCAAAGTCTTCAAAATGCTTAAGACAAATTCCAGAAGAGACGTGAGATGTCCTGCTTCCAGCTGCTATCAATTCATCTTGAAAAACAAATTAATTCTTCAGGGAGCTCTACAATTCCACACACATTCCAACTTGCATACCCTTTGTAGCACTCATACACTCTAGGGGATACCTGACATCTAGCAGAACTCACATTGTCTTTATTTTTCCCCGTTTAAAATATCAGTGACACAACCATGACAACTTCCCCTCTTCAGATAGCAGGATTTTTTTTTTTTTTTTTTTTTTTTTTTTTTACACAACCGTATGCTCTTGAAAAGTCATAAGATTTCACGTCACCATTCATTTACACCTAAGCTTAGGCAACCAAGAACAATGTCAGAATGGGCCTGGGGGGCCAGGGGGTGGTGTTGATTTTGGAACAAAAATAGTTTTCAAGCCACATGTCAACACAAAACAGAGGGCTACACAAACACATGTGGAGCTACCAGAAGCAGCATAGTGCTGCAAGCTCATTTCAACAGTATTTCAAATATTTTGGCAGTGTAACGCACTACAATGCATCATGCAGACATGACTTCATTGTTAGCCGTTCACAACTGAAACAGGTGTCAACATCCAGACTGTCTAACGTACATTAGCTAACGTACATAACATAAATTAGTGCATCAGAAAAACCTCAAGGACTCTTCAAGAATGGAACCTTTTTTCATGATGTTTCTCATGGAAGAATGCTGCTTGCTGGGGTTTGCAGCTCAGAAAAAACCCAACACCACCACAAAAACCCAACACCACCACAAAAACCCAACACCACCACAAAAACCCAACACCACCACAAAAACCCAACACCACCACAAAAACCCAACACCACACACTACTACCTGAATGAAACCAAAGCAACCACCACCTCTATTAAAAAAAACACTCTGAGATTCCCCAGTCACACCACCGAATCTGCATCTGTCCCAACTCTTCTCCATGTTAAAGGTCTTCTTTCCCCTTTATACCTAGCCGTACTGAGTTAAAGCAAAACTGGACAAGGGGGGCAAAAACAAATTCTAAGATGGCTTTGCAGCAGATGGAGAACAACTTGTCTGCTGTTGTTCAAGAAGGCTTACAGGCCCACCTGAGCTCAACCATGCCATGTAACATCCAGAAAATTGCAACTGCCACTCCTCCACATGTGATCAGGAATTCACTCAAGGAGAGTTAAAGCCTGTGCAAGTGAATCCCTAAGCAGCCCTGGCTCCTGGGTACCTCTCAGTCTAGCTATTCTTCTACACACTGCTCCCCTATATAAGATGCAACGCTAAAATGTCATCTGCTTATTAATGTTTATCTTAATGTTGTGAAGTTTAAACATTTGACTGTCTTTTGTTTACTAAAAACTATTTCTTTTCACCTACAGCAATCAAATGTATGCCATGCCATAGATATTTTAATACTTTTTTTAATACTTTTCCCCGCACAAGCAGCAACGAAGTTTACTTGGGTTCTCCTCATGACTCATTATTTTCTAGTCCATTTCATAAGCTGCTAAAGTCAGTGTAATACAGCAATACTTCTTAAGCAAACATGTTTAAAATGTTCTAGGTTATACTTGAAAATGGTCACAACACATGTGCTGTCATTCTCCCAGACGCACAACTACCATCCCTTCCCTCCTGTACCACAACGCCTGCCACAGACCGGGGAACCTTCCCGTTCCCAAAAGCAGCATCGCCGCACACTAGAGATGCGGTAGACAACCATCCTTACCAACACCGCCATGCCTATGTCCCCAGGCAGGCTTTTCCAGGTCTGTGGTTGCAGAGAAGTTACACTAGGTGGCAGCTTTCCTCTATACAAGTCCATCTTCCTATGCAAGCGTACTTGCATACCCCTCTACCTACACCTCCCCAATAACGAGGGAAGCATATGCTAAGTAGTGGCATGCTGCCTTAACAAAAGGTTTTAAATACAGATACTGCAGTTGCACCGCTGAAGCGGTTTCTAACTAATACAGAACTGAAACATTTTAGCTATCATTTTCTAACTTCCTTATGCTTCTTTACAAAATCAAGGGCTTCAAAAAGTCTAAGTTTAATACAAAAAATAATGGTCCACAAATACATCAGTTGTGGCAAAGGCAGCAAAGCCTCCAACATTACCTAGTAAAGGACAGATGTTTCCATGCTGTGCTCATGCTATTCAGCTACACTTGTAAGACTAAATACTCTGTCAGTAACTGTTAAATTATAACTCTTGAGAAAAAAATAATTCCAACCTACCACATTTCTGCATAGCCGAATCCTCTCTTGAGCCAAGTCATACTCTGTCCAAATCTTCTGCAATTTTTCCAAGGAACACGGAACAGTGAGACATCCTTCTGTAACTACTATTATGGATTCTGAGAGCTGCTCCCTGAAACGACTGTTCTTATTTGTCTGCCTAAGTTGTAAGAAGGAAATAACATTTTACTAGTTGTTTGGGTTTTTTTCCCCCCCAGAACTTGAACAGTTTAAATTCCCTTTTGTCCTATTTCCTCTCTTGGTTGTTTTTTTTTTTTTTTACTCATCTTCCATGAACACACACACCGATATATATATTCCTTCTTAAAGGAGCTGATGGTCGTTTGTGTTTCAAGTCTTCCCACTGAAGTTTTGTCCCATTTGTCCTATTTCCTCTCTTGGTTGTTTAAAACTTCTAGTTTTAAACTAGAAGGGAAATTTGGACGAAAAAGAAATACACCTCTCTCAGCAATACAGACACCCAAAGAACTCCAACTACCCAAGTGCTTTTAACAACTAGCTGCATTTACTAATTAGCACCCTCCTTGAAGACGGAATTGAAAGCTGTTCTTGCAAATGCTATGCTAAAGGAGCAGAAGTAAATCAAAGTAATCTAATAAATGCTGAGAAGCAGGCAATGCAACTTTCAATGTGAACTTTCAAAAAGCTCAGGTTTCAGCCTTGCTTTTGGGAAGTACACCCCTCTGTATACAACACTACATTTTTCTTAAAAAAGTAACAAAACAAAGCTTTTGGGAAATAAAAAAGCATATACGACTTCAAGAGATAAACGGGGCAACGATAAATGGTACTATTTTAGAAAAAAAATACATACCTAACTTCTTTCAATGCTTTCACTTTAGCAGCCAAATTTCTCATTTTTGTTCCAATGTAATTATGCAGGGTTTCCTCAAAATTTCTAACAGTTTTCCTGGATGCTTCCTTCTCACTCTGAATTATTGATCATTTTTGGAGCAGTGTTTCAACAAAGAGAGGCAAAGATAGATCAATATTCACAACAGACAGACAGGGTTACTAAGATGCAAACCATAATTTAGACTTTTGAAAACTAGAGATAAACACACACATGCGCACACACATACATAGAGCTGGCTCTCTTCTAAACACTTAACGAAATGCCTAGAAAGACATACAAACCAATGAGAATAATTTTATTTTCTTTAATAGCTTCTTAAAGGTTAATGGTTTGTTTCCTTCCCCTCATTTCAGTAGTGATGTGTTCAATTGTATTTCTTCAATTACTCCCCATTTGCTAGCAAGTCTTCAGACAACACGGTATTTTTTTCTTTCCTTGCTGAAAAATTCAGGGAAATATAAGTCCAGGACCTCATTAAACTCCTTTCTCTTATCACTACCACAACTCAAAGTGGCACAGCAAAACAAAAGCTCTTGCTGTACGTGCAACCATCCTGACCTTCCTACAAGGAATATTTTCAAGGCAAAATAAACAAGGAATATCTTCAAGACAAAATAAGTAATATTCTTGACCAAAACAAGCCCATACACTACATCAGGCTATATTCCTCAAGGGGCAACCTAAATTTAAAAGCTCTTGCTCTCATACAACAGAGATGCTTTTATAAATTCCACTTCAAGTAAAGAAACAGTCTTTAAAAGTTGTGAGTCTTTCAGACTCGCTATGTATTGTGTTTAAAAAAAAAATAATCTAACAACAAAAAACCAAACACAGAACAGTTTAAATAGTTTTGTATTTGCAGATGGGCATGTAGTCTCATGACTGCAAGATATTTTTTTTAAGTACCCCTCAAAGCCACCACCACACATCACCCTTCTAAAACAAATCATTGCCTACCACAGTGGTTTTAGCAGGAAGCAAATTATTTTCTTACTTAAAGGAATATCCCCAACCCTTTATTTTAAAGCCGTTTACTTGCCTTCAACACAAAAAGTAATTAAAATTTGCAGGAAACAGTTTTTTTTTTAAAGAAATCATCAGACTATAGATAAGAAATGCTTCTAAGAATTCCTTGCATTTAAGTATTTTTTCTCAGCTGCAGACATGTATTCAGTTGCTTGTTAATTCAGTTTGTACAGAAGTGCACAAACATTGTATCTTCAGTTGATGGGAGAATCTGTGCACTGACAGGTCAGAACATGTAGAAACACAGGTGTTCTAGGTAGAGGTAACTGAATAGCACAGCTGGTTATGAGTAGTTTTATTCCACAAGAAAGAAAAAGGAAACAGCTGTGCACAAGTTCAAGTTTGGAGGTGTCAAAGGGATTTACCCAACAGTAGCTTTTCCTCTTGTATCTGTAGAGATAAGAGTTTGCACAACGTTTTTCTGAATTCAAACAAACAACACTTTTTCACACAATCTCTTCTTACCACTGCTGTTCATCACACTTAAAACTATTTGCAGCATTTTTAAGCCTATCGGTAACTAAGTACTGTGCTTCTCAGCTAGTGCTAGGAACTTCCCCTGGAAAGAAATATAAGCATCTTTTCTATTAAGCAGCAACTAAGGAAATAATTTTTATCCAGTTCTAAAATCCCACAACTGCTGTGATTCTGTGATGCTTAGGGATTTTCAGCCCCACACACAGGAAGCTGTATTTCCCCTTAAGTGAGAGGAAAAAAAGGCAAAGATTACATCCTTATACACAGCACGTTTTTAATCACAAAGTGCAACGTTCAAACTGAACACCTACATCCAAACCAGCAGCTGCATCATCAAGCGTGGTTGCAAGCCAGTACACACACCAAGGGGAGCTAGGGTCCAACCTGGACTGCAAAATGCCTGCTGACACACACTGACAGCACCTCCCTGCACCAGGGCAAGACAAGTCGTCACTCAACCAGTTTAGTCCTCCTGTATTCCAAACAACAGCGCACAGCTGAACCACAGTATGATAAAACAGTAAGACAGAAGTACTATCAGGAACACTCGCAATGAGGAGAGAAGCATCCTCTTCGCATTTCCACATACCTGAAGTTCACGTTTCAACTGATGAACTTTCAGTTCTAGTTCCTTCTGCGTCTGCAAGAGATTTATGTTCTCCCTTCTAAGAACTTCATTATCTTCAGACAGTTTCTGATCTGGTCTTATTTGTGCCAACCTGGTGTCCGGCACTGAGGTAGAAGCTAGCATTTTTTCCCTTTTAAAAATAAATAAAGAGGACTTAATTAAAAAAAAAAAAAAGAAACCCAACAAAACACAATGTGCATTCTTTCATGCTATTATAATTTCAGTAATGACTACAGAACACCATATCAAAAAGTCTATAGAAGCACCTACACAATCATGCTTTACTTGTTCAATTTGTATCCCTCTCCATGCCACTCTTTACAAAGACTGTTACACAACACAGAGGAAAAAAAAATACATCATTTGAAGAAAAACTTGTATATGTTTTCACTGTCACTAACTCAAAAGTCTTTCCCATCCAAAAAACGTCTTACAATACCACACTGCAGACCCAGAAAAGACGAAGTCCATTGTAATTCAAATCTTCTACCTACTAAATAAGCCAAAGCACTTCCAGGTTAGCGTTTTGGAACTATACCCTAACAGTTATTTTTATAACGAAGAAGAGTGATGTGAAGCCATCTGTCTCAGAGTACTGTGACAGTACTGTACAGTATCAAAGCTCCACTAGACCTCACATCAACTTCATCCTCACCTGCATGGCTTTGGTTACATCTTAGCTTCTTTCTTTCTCAATTTCCTTTGCAGGCATACCACCCCAAAAATGCCCGTGATGTGCAAAAAGTTAAAGGACACCAGAACACACAGAAATGAAACAGAGGATCCGCTAGCTGCCAGCTGCTCAGGCCAGTCAGGAGAGCTTTGTACACAAAAGTATCTCAACTGCACGCCACACACACGCACACACACAAAACCTATTTCTTTTTTAAAATCAGATTGACAGCATATCTCCAACTCAGAAAACAGGGCAGATCAGAGTACCAAAATAATTCAGGATGAGGCACTTTACTATAAATTTAGACTTTTGAAGAGCACCTCTCATATTAGTATTTGTTAACAGCATAGACTTGCCTAAATGATCTAATTGTAAAACAGATTTGGATATCATGCTAGCATGTGAAAGGGCGTGCCTTCAGGTGATTCATTAAAATGTTCTAGAAGCTCAAATTAGAGAACATTAGCAAATTCTAAACATGTTTTTTTGGAGAACATTCCTTCTTACACCATCTCAAATTTCTGAATGCCAAGTACCATCTTTCCCACCCACAAACATTTTTCTCAGCAGCCTGTTGCCATTGCAATCCTAGCAACTGTAGGAAAAGTCTCTTTAAAAAGATTTCCGACAACAACTGTAAATGCCAACTTACCACTACCTCTTGTCTATGTAATTACAAGTTGCAGCAACACCGTTACCCCCTAAAGCTTTCCCTCTAAAACTATGATTGCTGGCTTTATTTCTTATAAGCACACAGTTACATTCCTAGACAAATAAATCACCAAATATGTTTGTCCTGCTACATAAGGGTACTTTTACACTCTACATCTGTGCCCAGTGAGTTTTTTAATGGAGGTAAATAAATAGGGGATAGCTACAAAAAGTCTTAAGGACAAGCCAATGGAAATTACAGAGATGCCAAAACAAACATTATTGCATTGCCTATCACTGCAAAATCTGCTACAGACCTGATGTCCTGCAACCTTTGCTTTCAACTAAGCTTTACGTTATCTTCTCCTCTGCTTACTGGCTGCTACCTCTTGCTGCTTTTTCATAATCTTGCAGGAGGAAGAACAAGCTATCCAACCAGCAACAACACTAATGAACAGGTTTTTAGAGATTTATGTCCCAATTCCCCTCACCACAGCACACACAAATACACACACACAGACTCACATATACTTCCCCTCCATGGAGTATCAGTATTACTTGATGTGGGAAAGACAGAAACTGAACTTTGCATTTTAGACACTCGCTTCCCCCTCCATCTTCTCATATACCCACATCCCAGCAAGTAAGCTAATCAGATCATACATCACATCACACACAGAGTTTTCTGTGACATCCCCGCTGCCTTACTTTGGGGCAAACACCGAGTTTCCAGTAAAATTCTGAGTCCTTGTGCTGGCAGCTACTTGGTCACAGCGCCTTCTTGGGATGCTGTACAGTGCATGAGCAGACCTGTTTACCCCCAGTGGAACTGAAACTTTTATCTTCCTATGTTGATTTTGCATTCCATCTGCTTTTCTTTCTTCTGCATCTTTAGTGTTTCCTGGAGATGTGCATTTTTCAGCAAACCCTGCCTTGACCACCTCTTTTCCAATATCTATTTTTTCATATTCTGCCAGGGCAATAATGGTACCATCTTCATGCTTGCCTTTGTGACGTATTTTTATTTCTTTTTCAAAAACTAGGCTGCTCAAGAACTTCTTCCCCTGTAAAATAAAAATACACTGAAGTTGTGTACTGTACACTCTGAATACTTTTAGCTGAAATCAGCCATCTTTCTTCTAAGAAAAAGAGGACATGTGTAAGACCAAAACCCAAAGAGCTGCACAGGCAAAGCTCATGCCTAACACATTTATTCTGAAACAATGTTGTATCTGTACAACTACAACTGTACTTGATCTAATCACTGTCAATGCCAGACTGGACTTCGACACCAACAGTTCTCCCTCAATGTTCAGCTTTGCAGAATTCAGTATCATTTATAAGTGACAGAAGTCCAAAGTTTCATCAACTCTCAACAGAAGTTGGCAACTGGGTTATACAAGTCTTTTAGAGGATACTAGACCAACTATTTAACAGTATTATATAAAATAATATTAAAAAATACTTGAATTATTACCTTGTTTAACAGTCTTTCAGAAAGTGGTCCAGAAGTTGAAATAGAACATAGCAACAAATGAATTATCATGTGTATCTACCTTATGGAAATCTACCTTACTAAAATTACTCATTCAGAAATCAGGAAATGCGAGAATAGGCAGCTGTCAGTTTCATCAGTAACATCAAAGAAAAACAGCTCTGGAAGACTGGGGAATGCACTCAAGACATCTGGGAGAAAGTTATCTTTTATAAACAGGATTTTTTTTTCTTTTTGCCCCGCAACTTCTGAAAACAAGCTGGTTTTGCTGAAAATTAAGAACGGAAGGGGTGGGCGCAGAAAAACTGCACAGAGTAAGCAAATAAAGCTTTACCTCAAGAAACAAGAACTGTTTTTAAAAAACAAACACAAAAAAAACCCACAACCACCCCACACAAACAAAACAAAACCCCAGACAATTGAGAATGGAGATTTTCACCTGTCTCAAGTAATCCCATTAAGAATGTCAATAGGACCACAGGGATGAGACCATACACAAGGGGTCTCCAGATCTCCTCTAAAAGATACAGGGATAGACAAGGCAAGCAGGACAGCCGCTTCCTGCCTCCTCCCCCGGCAACTGCTGCTCCCAAGCCACCAGCTGGTGAAGCACAGGCACTGCCAGTGACAAGCCTTGAAGAAGCATGCCATTAAGACTGTAAAACGAATGATGTCCCTGAAAGGGAGACGGCCACTAGTAAAACTCGACCAACAGTCACCAGTGCCACTCAAGAGGGCTCAAAGCTTTTACCATTCCTGTTGGCATCAGCTCCTGAGCCTTTTAGCAGTCATTGCCAGCCAGGGATGACAGGGTTCCCACTACCACTCACATTCACCTGCCATTCCCTCTCTTGACCAAAAGTTTGTACAGTATCTAGGCACGTGACATTTGAGGAGCTTATAGACAGAAGTGAATTTATGGCAAGTTCTGTGACTAAGGGAGATATTTTTCGCTCTGAAGGGAAAGAAACAGAGGTACTTTGTTTCCTCAGTTAACGGAAAGAACTCGGGTCAGTCAGAAATAGACTTGAGGCTCTGAAGATGACAAAAGCGTACTCTAAAAATCACCTCCCAGCACAATCTGAACCATTTTTGACAAAACCATTTTAGTTTCTAGAGTATGTTCAGGCCAACAGATCAGGCAGTCCTTCCCAGCGTGCCCTGCCTTCACAGTTAAACATCCAGTTCTTAGAAGACTCCTCCTGGTGACATTGTGCTGATATTTGGCAGCATCTGTTACAGATCGTAACATCCAAATGCTTGAAAATCTGTTACTCACCTCATCAAACATGTTTAAGTTCTGATCAGTTGGTATCTGCAGTCCCCAGAGCCTGTACTTCTTGGCAACGCTTGGACATTGCAAGTTTGGTGGAATTTCAACTATGTCTGATCTATTCAGAACCTCAGAATTTCCATAGTCAATGTACAATACCTGACACTGCAACAATGATATAAAACACAAATCAACAGAAGTTACGCAAACCTCCTATGGAAATATGCACTGACGATTACTAGAACATAAGTATTTTAACACACATGCACATTGCAGAGGTCAGAATCATCTGTACTAAGCCTAGACACCCTTCAGAGGAAGGAACAGAGTTAAAGAAATCTCTTATGTTGGCACCTGTGTAAAAGCTTAGCAGCAAACTTTAAGTAACAAAACAGATCTTTGCTGGCATTTTTTTTCCCCCTCTAACAGCTACAACTAAGAAGCAATATAGAAGACTTTCTTCAATGGACAGATATGCAACCTAATGTTTCCATGCCAACCATCCTGTCCAGAAATTATAATTTTAAACAGGAACTACTAGCCTCTTGTACCAGTCACCTAATGATGATTAACAACTCTTTCAGGTCATTTGCATCAGTGCTAACATGTCACACAAGGCTGCCATTTCCACCACTCAGAAGTGAAATTAAATTACATTGCTTAACAACATTAACTACCACTTGTGAATCTCTTTATCAAGAGATACGAACCGCATTTTGCAAGTATGTCATGTTTTGTCAGTCTTTTCATCAGCATTTTTCAAAATTACAGGTCATCTGAATTTGTGTCCCATGTGTCTATTCACTCTTTTTAAATACAATCACACAGCAAGTTTCAAAAAGAGAAAGAGTTGCATTTTTTCCTATCATCCTGCACGTAGAACTGGTATACGACTAAAGACTTTAAAAAAAATTGTTCCTGCCTTTTCACTGCTGATCACTTGCTGTACCATACATCTGTACCAACATCCATCTTCAGAAAAACACCCACCATAAATCTGGAAATTAGGAAAAAAAGATCAAGAATAGCATTCTGAAAATATAAGCATATCTCAAAATGGTATATGTAATGCATTACAAATCTTATTTTCACACTCTCCTATAATTATCACAACAGCAGCATGAAAACAAAATAATGCATTTGATATCCTATCTCTCATAACAATCTACGCTAATGCTTCAAAAACTTAATACTCCAAAACCAAAATTTTACAACTAGAAAAACACCAGCATTTTACACAGCTGACACTCATGCCTTTGCTGTTAATGTGTTGCTACAACATTTTATTGACACTGACAGCTTAGTAAGCGTGACAAAGGAACAGGCCAGTCCCACTACAAACATGCTGCGCTGGCTGTTGTTGCGTTTTCTTCCTTTTCAAGAGGAACATAGGTCATTTACCCGTACACACGAACAGTTCAGACAAATCATTTTATTTACACCTTACTTTGCAGTAATCCATCAGTAGTTCACACACAAAAACAAAAGCTGCCATCACTCTTCGTATGCTTGTCATAGAACTGCTATTAAATATGTCCTTGTTAATTTCTTAAGAGTACTTTGTTCAGCGCATTTAACATTACAGGTCTTTGCTCCATCTCAAGAAGTGTGGAAAATCTTACAAAGAATCGCTTCTCTGAAAATGCGTTGCTCTCTTGTTAAAGATAAGTCATAATGTATACTGGACAACAAAAGAGAATTCAGCGTTCTGTGTATTACCTTCTTGTAGTTTTCCCCGAGTATTAGGAAAAAAAACTATGGTTGCATAATTGAAGTCTGAAGTGCAGAAAGATTTAAACTTGCTTACGCAAAAAAATTGTTTTCTTTAGGAAAGCTAGTGGTTCTTAAAGAGATCTGAAGAGAATATAACCCACAGCATAATGAAAGATCAAGAAACCACCTACGAAAATGGTTGCACAGAACTAAGGCTTTTATGTTCAGGTGAAAAACAAACTCCACATATACATAACCTACTTACCTTACTAAAATCAGGTTTGCCAAAAACTGCATTAGCCTGAGGACAAGCTTCTGCCAGCGCACAACTTAATTTCAAGAGGTCATTACATCTACTGACATTCTAAGTGTGAAGAGAGGGTACAAGTTATTAACTGTCACTTTTAATAGATGGTTAATGGGTTATAACAGCCAAAAATTAAATCAAAACAGTTGCACTGCTGTTGAGACAAGTAATGCCCCACCTTAAGCTTTCAATCTTGATGATTTTAGTTGCACTCATAAGCCTGCTCTCATTTTCTTCCAAGAATTAATGACACTGATCAGGGGCGGGCAATGTACCCCAGAGAAATAGTTTGCAATGAACATTTTTAACAGTTTAATTACCAGGTTCTGTAAGCAGCATGCAGATCTTACTTACTAATCCTTCTTCACAAATTTTATTATGTATTTACTGTTCTTTTTTCTTTCTCTCCTTAATACAAGGCGAAAACACCACTGGCATACCCCTTGTTCTCCTTACATCCAAGACTTGGGTTTTGGTTCAGCTGAGAGAAGCAGAGCCTTTGCAGTTACAATTTGGTATCTGAACCACTGTAAGACTGGGTAAATTCCAGTAACACAGCATTTATTAGACAACGTTCTACTCATAATTCAAAGGAAACGATCCAGAGCTCAGAGCAGGAAAGAAAACACTAGTGCAACTAAACATTTTGCTAACCTCAGAAGTACACTCCTAACTTTTGTACCTTACAACATTAAATAACACACTATGACCGAGTCTCAGAATGCCAGGTTAAGAACCTAAAGCAGAACTACCTATGACTATTACATCTCAAAATCCCTTTATTAGAAGAAGCAATTCCATAAAGAGAATGAGTAAAGTTTGGTCCCCCTCCACAAGTTCCTTTCCTACTGGGGACTTGGCAAAGCAGCTCCTCCAACTGGCTCAAAGCTGCACAGGTGCTGACTAATGTGCACACACACCAATTAGCCAGCAGACCAAACAGAAAAGGCAAGCTTTGGTACTCCTAGATTTCCCCCTTTCCCTGCTGCACCCCTCACATTAAAGAAAACAACTCACTGTTTTGGGTTTTTTAGTTTTCCTCACTCCCCCTGCCCACCTACACAAAACTTGAAAGGACCTAGCATCCCTGAACAACCTCCATGTCAAGCTTCATTGAAACTGCCCCAAACACTCAGCTGTTAGAGAGCAGGGGATTCACCCCCAGCAGAGCTCCAGCTGCCTCCTACAGTATTCTTCAGTCAACAGCAAATATTTTAACCCTCTATTATTTTTTTTTGGCCTACCAAATATTCAAGAAAACCCCGCTACAATTCAAATGATGATGAACAATTCTTTTTGTCATTTCAGAAAGAATAACTGATTTCAATTAAAAAGGGCACAATAACACTTACAATTCTGGAATGTAAATTAACTTTTTTTTTCCCCCCAACATCAAATGCTATTAATTACTCTCAATCCTATAGAAACTCGCTGGGGGAGGGGGAGGAGAAGATAAGATTGAACACCTCAGTCAATATCAAATAGTTCTCTGAATTCACCTGCGCCCAAAACGTTACAGCATCTTCAACGTGGCAGCCCACAACATCTTCAACTTGACGGAGGGGAAAGAAAAAAAATTACAATTATTCTCAAGTGTGACTTAATTTAAGATGATGGGTTGCATGGTGACTTATTTTTTTTAAAAATCACCTCACACTACCTTTGTCATGCTCTGTGTCTCCATCCATGACAACAGATTCTGAAACATTACAAGACATCTATAGTTAAAAAGAGAAGCTAAGGAATTTTTCGGGTGGGGAGGGTACACGTACACGTACACGCAAAAGCACAAGCACAAGCACACACCTCACAGGCCCGCACGACCCGTCCCTGCCTTAAACCCTTCATGGCCTCCCACTCCCCCATCGCCTCACCCCCACGCTTCTCCTCAGCCCTCCACCCTGCCGAAGCAGAGACACCCATTCCTTTAGTGAAAAACACTATTTTTAGGCCAGGACGTGTGCCATAAGACTGGCAGCCCCGCGGCCCGGGTACTCCGGTCAGCTGCCGGCCTCCCCGCCAACTGCACGGCGCGGCCCGGCGCTACCTGAGACGGCTGGGACGGCTCCGGGCGAGGGGCCCCACCGCGGCCGCACGTGCTCCCACCGTCGGCCCTGCGCATGCGCCCGCCGACCAGGCCCCCGACGGGTCCCTCAGCGCTGCCCCCGCCGCCGCCTGAGAGGGGCCTCACTTTTCTCTTCTCCCTTAGCGGGGGACGCGGGGCGGCAGCGCTCGGGCTGTGCCCCCTTCTCTGGGCAACCAGTTCCAGTATCTCACTATCCTCACAGTAAAGAATTTCTTCCTAATATCTCATCTAGACCTACCCTCTTCCAGTTTGAAGCCATTACCCCTCATCCTATCACTACATGCCCTTGTAAAAAGTCCCTCCCCAGCTTTCTTGTAGGCCCCCTTCAGATACTAGGAAGCTGCTATAAGGTCCGCCCAGACCCTTCTCGCCTCCAGACTGAACAACCCCAGCCCTCTCAGCCTGTCTTCACAAGAGAGGTGCTCCAGCCCTCTGATCATCTTCATGGCCCTCCTCTGGACCCATTCCAACAGGTCCATGTCCTTATGTTGTGGACTCCAAAGCTGGATGCAGTACTCCAGGTGGGCTCTCACCGGAGCGGAGTAGAGGGGCAGAATCACCTCCCTAAACCTGCTGGCCATGCTGCTTTTGATGCAACCCAGGATGTGGTTGCTGTTCTGGGCTGCAAGTGCACGCTGACGGCTCTTGTTGAGCTTCTCATCCGCCAACACCCCCAAGTCCTTCTCAGGGCTGCTCTCCATCCATTCTCTGCCCAGCCTGTATTTGTGCTTGGGATTGCTCCGACCCAGGTGCAGGATCTTGCACTTGGCCTTGTTGAATGCTCTGAAAGCTCATAGGCACCAGGTTTTTCCTACAAATCCATAATTGTGTGCCCAGATGTGCCCTTCACCACACAAGAGGGTGTCAATCAGTGTGTGTGGATCCTGGTTTTGAAGCATAAGTGAAGCAGCATCAGGGAGGCTCCTGCACTGATGACATCCTCGCTGCTGGCCTCCACACACCCTCGGAACGTGCCCATCCCATTCCCCTCGTGCAATGCGTCAGTGCTCATCTTCTGGTTTCACATGCAGCAATTTGCAATTTTCCTGTCTTGTTTAATATGAGAAGGAAAACTGACGAAGCCATTAGCAAGGCAGAGGTGCCAGTGTTCCACAGGCGACGTGTTATGGTTGAGTCTGGGGCTTACCCTCAGCAGGTGACTGAAGGAGTATGTGGGCTCCGTGACCAGCCAGGGCTGACCACACGAGTCCAGTGAACATAAAATTAGAGCTAAAACTGGTGTAAAGCAAATAACGAGTTACTCTGCCAGAAGACAAATGCTAAGGGCTCCAACGCAAAGGTAGGATTCTAGACAAAAGTAGTATCTTTTGTTATGGGGGAAAAAAAAACCAAACAGGCACACCGGTGCAAGGTCTTTTAAACTGGAAAACCTCTGTTGTTGCTATCTATTGTATTTGTGCTAAGAAAAAACACTATCACTGCCTGCAAAGGTGTCTCTTTCCTAAGGTACATGGCTACAACAAAACTACCGCCAGAGACTCCGGGGACATACAGACATGAGACCTGCAAACCGTTTAACATGCACAACATGCTGTAAAGACACTGACAACTTCACAAAATAATTCTGCACGGATGCCGTTACTGGCTGTGAATTCACACATCACATTCCCCTTCCTCCCAAACCCGAGACAGACAGACACGATTTATATTTAGTATCAGAGCAGCAGAGAATGGGAAGGAGCCCCTTCCCCTCCACTTAGGATCACTGACCAGCCTCTACTGTCATAAATAGCCAAGGCACATCTAAGCCTTTTCATAGGATGATTAAAGCTAGTGAGAAAATGCTGTTCTGCACTCTAGGAGTGTTATAATAATGGCAAAACATTGATTTGAAAGCCAGCTATTTAAAAAATGAGAAGTGCTTAAACATTGCCCAAGACCTACACAATTAGTGTTTACCAGCTCAGAGCACTCTGGGTATGACAACAAACCATGTCTCCCGAGCCAGATTCCTTGGATTAGAGTGAGAAACGGTTAATGGGTGTAGCTGAACAACAGATATACGCCCACAAATAAATCATACAGATGAACCAATAACTTATCTGTCCCATGATACTATGTTCAAAGTTCACAACTGCTCTCAGGAAGACCAACCATCAACCAGCACCTGTTAAACTGAGCTCTTTATTTATAATGGCAAACATACCAGCATTTGGTCTCTTCTTTTACCTTTACAAAAATTTTCTTAATAAAAGTATAAAGAGATTTTTTCAATAGAATTGGAGGTTGCAGTTTTGATCCTACAAAATGATGATTTTTTTTTTTAGGATAAAAATAAGAGTAATTCCAGTTAAGTGTCAATTTCACTTAAGATGTGACAGCAGTGTCCGGTTTTCACAGCCAGCAACATGATGAAATATATTGTACCTAGTTTTTCATGTATAGATATGAATAAAAATTCTGCAAAAAAGTACTACATTAGTACCAAGAAGTCAAAAGTCCGCCTTCTAGTAAGGAAAGTGAGTTTCTTTTGCTTGGACGTCATGAACATGGGTGAAAAGTGGTCACAACTCCTAAGCAATATTTAATGCAGTTGGTATTTTTATGATCCCACCTGTTTTCCAACTAAAACCAAATATTATGAAATAAATGTAATAACTTTTTAGTATCATTTAAGTGGAAATTTTAAATAAGTTTAAGCACAGAATAAATTTTTTAAAAATTAACTTTGATAAAACCAGTTCATGATTATCACAGTAGTTTAGTAAGGCTGAATTTGGCAGATATTTAAAACTGACAGCTATTTTTATCTCAAAATGTCAAAAAATATATTATTTCCTGAAAGTAAAAACCTATGTTATCAGTATAAAAAAACCCACAAAATACAAGTTTTTTGTAACTATTAAAACCTCTGTCTTTAACAATATTTTGCTGTGAGAAACGTCATCTCTGAAATGCATATGTAAATTTCTGGAACTGCATTCCCTATGGGTATAGCCATGGGATAAATATGAAAGTAGAATAAATTTCCACTATCAAGCTTGTAACAATGTGACTGAAATATTTTTTCTATAATTTTATTAACCATTTTTTACTGATGTTATTTACATTTGTTTGTGTCTTGTAATTCTATTGTGAAATCCCCATTTACTTATGAGACTTGAGTATCTGTAGAAATGATTGCTTTTAAGGACCAGAAGAGGGAGCTCAAATTAATATTTTTATTTTTTAAGATAAAGCAGTATGTTACAGTGTAGAATTTAAAGCTAAATGTACTTTTAAAATATTCATTAGACACTGATATATTATGCATTTAAATTAAACTAACAGATTGACCTCTCTGATTGGCATCTGTAGTAATGGCAGTATAGCTCAGAGTTAAGGTAAATGGCCTTTTTTAATCTTTGAATTCGGGCAGTTGAGCCTTTCATTCCCTTCTCACTCGGATTCCGCTGCCTCCATCAGCCACTGTACGACGTGCATGCCTTCCCAAGAACTCTCCTTCCCTCCCACAGCTGATACCTGAACAAAAAAGCAAGTTGCCCGGCACCAAACGCCTTCAGCCTCACCTCTTTCCCTCTGCCAATCGGCCACATAAAGGCATCAGGCGCACAGAGGCATTGTCTCTGGTGGCAATCACAGCTTTGTCAGCTTCTCCCAACTCTTGCTATAAAGTCTTGGTACATACATACTACCTGAAGTCTTCCGTCCAAGAAACATCTTCAAGTATTTTTAAGGACAAACTGACATACGCCTCTCTGTTTTCAAAGGAGACTAACACAAAGTTAGCTCAGGCTCTGCTTTTGCCTCCCAAACTGCAGCCTCTGCCGGTTATTCTGTACCAAGTTCTTGCTGTGCTGCTTGGCAGATTTAAACCACCACAAAAAGTTAAGAAATTTTAAATTTTCCCGTCCCCTGCCTTTAGCACAATAAATGCTGCCACAGCTGTGAATATGGACATAAATACAAAAGCACATCTCCCTCCTTGAGGGACTCAGTCTGTGTTGGATTAGACGTGATGAAAGAGTATCTGTTGAATAAATAAGCTTATATCAAACACTATATAAATATTTGTTTACATGCAATAAATAGCATATCCATTTCCACTTAACGTTTTCAGAAGTTTAATGTAATAGAATCATTATGGACTATATCAAACAGAATCAGGAGAATTCTCCTCTGCTAGAGAAATCTGTCATAAAGTATACAAGCAGGACACCTTCAAGTAGCTACTAAGTATGTGTGGACATGGGCTTACAGAACCTCACATTTAAAAAATATTTATACATTGCCAAGAATAGAGCCTAGAGAAGTGTGAGAGAAGAAGGGTATGTTTGAATCTTATGTAAAGGCGGTGAAACCAACAGAAAGAAAAAAAGATTTAAAGAAAAGATTAAAATGTCAATATTAGCAGAATAAATCCCGCCAAGTAAAAATCCATGAACAAGATGCGTTCCAAGGACTCTACAAATAAAGAAAGTGTGTCATAAGAGTCTAAGAATAGGACATAGATTTTCTTTGCCCTACTACAATGTAATACTTAAATACATGCTTATTCTCTCAGATCTTGAGTAACAGCTCTGTAAATCTCTAAATATGATTTTCCATTCTCAAAGGAATATCTATAGAACAATTCAGGAGATTAGAAATGCACTGATTAAAGTACCAATTTTATTACAACAAGATAATTAAAAATTAATTTCAGCAACAGACCAAAACAGCAGAATAAAGAAATGAAGAAATACAAGTTTGCAGGTAGGCGCAGCGAAAAATACTCTCCAATACAACGATTAACTGTGCCATATACTATTTCTTTATTAATCTCATGGCTTCTTTGATGGTACTGGACTTCTCTCTTTCCGTTTAGCAGCCTTCTCCTTTTTCATCTGTAATAAAGACACCAACAGTGGTTCAAGCATTAATTTGCAAATCGGCCAGTAATGCAGTATTAAATTGCTTCATCCAGTCATAAATTTATCAGAGTGATATATGCAATGGAGAGAGCTATAGATCATTATTAGCCCAACCTAGCATTGCTTACTTTTGCATCACAGGTCGAATAAGCCATTTCCATAGCTCTGTAGCTCCTCCCCTATTCAAACCAGGGATTCCTTTGTCTCTGATAATGGCAATCTAGGTATTTACGTATCCCTCCAGACCAAAGTGCCTCACAAATGGTCATGGTTTTATCTTTATGTCAATGAAAGAAGTTTTATTACAGACGTATAACAAACACAGTTCGACTAACCAGCATGCACAAAATCACACAGCAAGTTTGTTGCTGAGGTAGGTGATGAACCTCCATCTCGGTGTTTCCTCACTGACCCACAAGGTCATGTCTTCCTCTCATAAGATTTTTCTGCACAGTAGGCTCTTATAGCATGGTATGATTTACCAACACACATACATTTAACTCTGACAGTTTGTAGTAAGACTATTAATCCAAACAAATCCAAACATCTGTTGTTTTTAGAAGCAAAAGTTGTTCTTGAGTATTGTTACATTAGTGAATGAAATTCTATTTAGAGCAATTATATAAAAGGGATGCATGGATTTTTGCATCTCATCTAACATAAGATAGCATGTTGCTATCAAAAATGCAAGGAAAAATAAAAAAAATATTTTTAACACGCTTTTTCCCCCCCATAAAATAGTGTCAAAAGGAAGCAAGGCCCCAGTCCTGATCTGGATATCTACAAATGAACTCACTGCTAAGCAATTCTGTTGTTAGTCTACACAGAAACTCATTTTAAAACATTTTTCCATATTTGGAGGCTTGAGGTTTGTATCTGAAATTCCTACTACCTTTTGCAAAGAAAACAAAATCTTAAGGAGAAAAAGAAATGTAGCAATTTGGATTTGACAGTAACATGTTTTCTCCTATAAACTGATAATGCATTTGTAACATCTTATCGTATTTTGAGATTATTTCCAAACTAAAGACAATTATTTAAAATTTCACAAAGCTGCAACAGCTTTCTCATTAACACACACCTTGTTGCAAGCAGCGAGCATAACAGCAATTAAGATTTTAAAAGATAATTATCCAACACTGCCTTACAAAAGAATTCATAAATAGTCAAGACATACTTCCAGCTGAGACAGTGGAGCTAAGGAGATAATGTAGGGAAAGAACATACCAAGAAAGGTATTTAAGCATCTAAGTAACCTACACCGCAGGGCATTTAAATTTAAGATAGACAGTGGGGTGGAAGAGGCACCTCTAAGGGTGTGATTCAGATCATCTAAGACATACCCGATTTAGCCCAACTGCACAGACATTCGTAAGGAAAAGAACATCATAAAGTTTTATAAATGAGGTAGCAAAACACACATTCCTAAATGTCACCAGGGACTTTCTGGGAGTCTTCTTTGTTGAGGGTGTTTTTGTCACATAGTAAAATATTTTATTTTTCTGTAATGGACAGTTACCTCACTAAAAATCTGCCCAGTTAAGGTAAATACCATCCCAGACATGTCTGACCTGAAATCCTGCAATAGCTCATAATTGTTTTTAAAACTTTATTTTAGGAAGCTAGTGTCTTCTCAGGAAGCGAACAAATGATATAATGCATTTCTATGCCACTTAAATCATACATGTATCTTTTTTAGACATCCTCTTGTGAAAATATATTTGAGTTAAACAATAAATGTAGTAACTTGCCCGTTCTTGATAACGTTTTTCAAAGTAAGCCATGTCATCATCTTCTGAATGCTTTCCATGAGAAACTTGCCTTGTGGCACTAGAACCACCTGGCAAAAGAAAAAAACAAAAAAACAAAAAAACACCCCAAACTTTTTCCATTAATTATACTTGCTATTCTATCTGTTTTACATTTGGCAAAACACATTTAAAATGAGAACTCACTTTACAGGCAAGTAACAAAACCCACCAATTGGGACCAAAGAGTAACCTAGGCTACTGGCTATTATAAATACTCTCGGAGGAGTTCAACAGTTATATTAACTGCTAAATACTTATACTAAGTAAGGGACATAAAATAAGCATAACCAATCCATAATTCCATGCAGAAAATACTTTCTGGCAGAAGGCAGTTTCACAGGATTGCACTGAATATGTATGACCCATTCACATATGATAAGCTTCTAGTAGGAATTAAAAATTTAAAAAACTGACCAAATTAATAAATGACACCATTAATGGGGAAGATACCAAATGCTACAAAAAATCATTGAAGTTAAAAAGTATATCATGAGTAAAAATAACAGCAGTAACAAACCAGTTATTCTAAGCACTTCAAGTACATGAATGTTGCACTAACTTTTCACTTAACAAGGTTTCAATATTCATTTTAATTTTTAACTTTTATTTTAGCCCTAAGTATCCTTCAACTCATAAATAAAATAATCTAATTTTATATCAAATACTTTTCGTAAAACAGTATTATCCTACTAATATAGCACCTGCTATCTGTGAGATGGTTTGAGCAGAACTAGAAGGTGTCTGAAATGCTTTTAGAAATGGATGATCCATGCTGGTAACAGGGGATTCTAAAAGTTCAGCAGAAGGAGCCCCTGTTAGAAAATAAGTTGAATTAAAACAAAAATTAGATATATTATCATGAGATATATTAAGAACACACATGATGGGGTCAAAACAAGGCTACAGATTCGTATCTACAACACCCAGTGCAGACCCAATAAACTTGAGTTAACAAAAGCATTACAGAGGATGGCTTCAAAGGAAATGAAAAGTTTTGTTTCTTTAATTGCTATGGCTATGCTATAGTTTCTAAACTTCAGACAAAGCCAGGAAACCAGATCAGAATTTAAAAAAGAAATAATGAGTACGTGCCAATAATAAATAAAACAGTATTTCAGGACAAAACGTGTCCATTACTAAATGACACAAAATCACAGAGCAGCAGAGGTATCGAGGCCAACTAATATGCCTGTCAAAACCCAAAGTTTTACAAATGACCTCTTTTTCTTATGAGCAGCTATTAACCTTTGAGTTAAAAAAAAAATAACGCTGTAACCGTATAACCAGGAAATACCTGGATAGTATTAGGCTAAAGGATTAATGCAAATATAACATGGAAGTATTATGACACGGAGGAGAAAAACAGAAGTTACAGAGTTCTTTCTAAAAGAAATGCTCCGCTTTTTTTTTTACCAACACCAGAAATGTTGGTAAAGCACNCTTTCTAAAAGAAATGCTCCGCTTCAACCAGAAGCTACTGGGTTGAACACCAGAAATGTTGGTAAAGAATTTTTTTTATTGATTCACTACAGGAAGTTGGACAAAATGGTCACAGTGGTCTCTTCACACCTAAGGACTGCTGGAAAAAGTAAAAAAAAAAAACTGTCCTTAAGCCATACTCCTATTGATCTAGTTTGCCTTCGAACTTTGAAAATCTATGTTGAATTACTGCTTTTCAAAACTACTTAGTTGAAGAATTAAAGTTTCATCTCAGGTCAGCTGCACTTACCTACTCCGCTGTCATCGAGTCTCATGTAGCCTGCTGCTAGTGAACTAAAACCAGTCAGTCCTCCCATAGCAGCATAAGGAACATCCTCCCCCACAGGCTTTCCTTGGGCTAAGCGCTCTTGTTTAGTTTCCACGACTGTTTCATGAGCGTATGTTGGCTGCCCACATGCACAGGTAAAGGAACTATGAAAGCCCGAACACTTGGAACCTAATTAACAAATAAATAAGCATAATGAATGAGATTAGAATGGAATTTATACTTCATTGCAGACAAAACTGTGTTTCCCTAAACTAATCCTGTCAAAAACTAGAGTTCCTTCCCTGCAAAAGCATCCAGCTATGCTTTCTATTTAGAAGCACATACATGATTTGGGGCCAAGCAATCAGCTGTCTTTGCTGCAACCTTTGACAGCCTCTGTTCATCATGATATGAAAATGCAGGAGAAGGGATGGGTGTGGGGATTAGATCAGAGGGGTCGTCAAGTCTCAGGGTCTCATTCAGTCAAGTTTTTAGTATCTCAGAAGATGGAGATTCCACCTCTCTGAGCAGCCTGGACCAGTGTTGGTCTTCCCTTGGAGCAGACGTTTCTTTCCTAATATCTGATTGGATTTCCTGTGTTGCAACTTGCGGACAATTTTGGCAGTATTATCTCCAAATGTGTACAGCACGTGTCAATGTTGCATGGCCAGAAAACTTCAAATTGCAATTTATGATACAAATCACAATTTAAATGTCTTTTAAAATTAGCAAAATTATCCGGGTAGTAAACAGAGGCTGTGGCAACAGCAAAGGAGGTTCTACATAACAGTACCATGAGACTGACTTTCAGGGGGTTTTTAAGCTTACGTAGCCACAGGATGTAACTGAAATAGTTACACAAATGACATGTGACATTCAGAAACATGAAGTGATGTATCTGCCCTAGCTCCAGCTAAGACTGTCATCAAAACCCTGATGTGAACAAGAAATTGAGGAACTGATTTTGCAAATGTTACATTATACAAATTACCCTGCTTCCAGTTCACAGTTACAGGTCATTTTGCAGAGCACCAAGAAAGATTCTTTTTAAGTCTTGTGTAGTATGTTCAAGGATCACATTCTTGGAAATGTTAAAGGCTTTTTCGTATCCTTTTGGGCACTCCTCAGTAACAGAGCTCCTACTCTGTATTTGGATACAGAATAAAGCATATCCAATATATAAAGTGCAACAGCAATATTTTTTTCAATTATAAAGAGAGTACGTCTCTAATTTATCTATCACATTAGATTTCTACAGCACTGGGCTAGACTAACACCAGTACATTAAAACAACACAAGTCCAAAACAGAAGCAAGTCTTGGCACTTCTCTATGTAATCTTTGAAGCCCTTGGAAGCGTCAGGTATTTTTGAGAAACGCTAGAAAAAGTGCATAATATAAATGATTATTAAAAACACTGTGTTCTAAGGATTCAGTCTGAATCATCCAATTGCACACTTAAGACTTTCACATTGCTTAAAGCAATTTCTTGAAAGGCTGTCATATAAATATTTTATGTTTTATTCTGTGGGACGTAATTCTTATCCAGCAAAAGCTGTTTATGATTTTTCCTATACAAATTACACAGCCTTCATGAAAGAAATTTACTAACAGTATAGAACTCTTAACAAAAAAATTTTCAGCTTCTGTAACGAGGTTTCAAACTAAAACATCTTTATGCATTATTTAGTTTCTATGGTTAATAATTACTGCTGTTTCATTACAATAACCTCAAACAACTGAAGAAAAAAGCTTCCTCTTAATGCCTTCTCAAACCTTTTGCTTGAAACTCCATTCCCATTTGCATTTCTAGACCCACAATCCATATGCTTGGGAACTGCTTTGTTAGAGTGCTAACAATAGTATAATTTGGAACAGAGCGCTACTTCCTATTGAGTTGAGAAAAGATATAAAAATACACTAACATTATATTCAGCCAGGCAATAGAGGCACAGAGATCAACACTTCTCTCTCTCAAACTACCAAGTTCAAGTAGAGAAGTCACGTGCACGCAGCAGTGGAAATGACAAACTGCAAATGAGGTGCTTTCATACTGCCTAACTTAAGGTGGCTGTCTCCATATGTACCTAACCCAATCATTCAGAAACTTATGCTCCTTCACAGAACTTGGGGAAGCTAAGGATGTTGTTCTAAACCCTCCCGTGCAAAAGGCGATGTCTTCCTTCCCATTTCCCATCCTTCTGCAATGACCAAAATGCCCATCAGTGACAAGTGGCAGCACATACCTAATACTCTGGGCAGAATACAGATGCCTAACATGCTGTTCCTGTTAAGCTTCCTAGCAAAGAATGCTGCAAGTCCATCACCAACTTACAAGAGTTACACGAAAATCCCGGTGCTGCACTGTGCTGATCAGCAAAGTGTTTGCATCTACAACGGATGGGCTGTGTGCCATTTAGAGGGACATAGTGATAGGACTGGCACGGACAACGGCTTACTCTACAAGGCACACAAATAGGACGATCTTTGGGAATCACTTCATAGTCTGTTTTGTGTTGTTTATACCTAAAACAGGCAAAAATAGTAACTTTTATAACTTTGTTAGTATTCATCATAAAACTGAAAGGCTTATAATTTATCTTACAAGTTTTGTTTCGAAGTATCTTTAATTATATTAACTACTGCTAATTGTTAATTTTCAATTAAATGCATATCAGGTGCTTTTACATACATTCATCCCATAAATATCACAAAATGCTACATTTTTACAGTGCTATCAGAATCAATCTGATCTAAAATAACTCGCACCTTAAAGCTGAATTTATTGAAGACTACAAAAATCATTTTAGTCTCAAAAAAATGGATGGGAGATTTAGATTTAAAAACAGTTGTTATGATTTAAAACCTAATTTTCTCAACCCCTAGACCTTAAATTAACTTGCCTATACTGTACTGTAATGTATCTGGAAACATTTTACATTTTTCTGATTTTAAAAAATACAACAGTTCAAGAAAATTAAAAGATTCCTACCGGTGAGTGCAAAAGCACAGCGTCTCTGGTCCCACAAGCTTACAGTCCATGCCAGTTGGTGATCTCCAACTCACATACAACCTGTTCTGTAACCGAATTGGTAATACTTTTCTTCTGTACTCCTCATATTCCTCAGGGGTAAAGAGCTTTCCTCTGTCATCATCACCTACAATTCTGTAAGCACATCATAAAAAAAAACACATGAGAAAATGAAGACCATAAAAGTAGGTTTCTCAAGATATTTTTCAAATAATATATAACAACACTCTTGCTTTCAATGCAAAAAAAAATCTTATCTTTCATAATACTGTTCTAGTGATATACATTTAACGGAACTATAGCTGATCTTTAGAGAAATTTCGTGAATAATGCTCCTGTAAAAAATTTGCTCTGACGGACTGAAAACCAGGGCTGTAAGAGAGAAGGAAAAAATTTAATACAGCAAACTACCAAGCTCCTTTTCATACGGCAGAAAAAGCAATGGCCATCAAGAGTTGTGTAACCAGCCGGCTCTGCCTCAGACTTCTTGAGTGACATCTGGCAAGTCACTTCACCCATCTACACCTAACTGTACTGCAGACCTGTATCAGGTTATCTCATCTTAGTCTAGGCTGAATAAGATTACTCAACTGCAAGTAGGTAACCATGCTGCCATCAAATTAACAAACAATTAAACATCCAGGCTGTCTTCTGCGTTGTGAGAAGACTATGTTAGTTTCTGTACATAAAGGTGATAGCAGCTGTATCCCACACCTCGGACAGGCCCATTTGTTTAAGCTATCATTATGTTCAAATTATGTTCAAAGTCACCAAATAGCTGGAACTCTGGAGCAGCATCCAAATTCTGCATTTATGGAGACAACTGAAGACAGTAAGTAAAATCTGTAAAATACAATTTAGACTTTAATTGCAGCATTTAACTATGCTGAAAGTTAGTTTATTAATGTCTGTAAATGTATCAGTTACTATTTGTTGGGTGTGCTAGCCTGGTCTAGTGGGAGGTGTCCCTGCCCGTGCCAGAGGGGTTGGAACTAGATGACCCTTAAAGTCCCTTCCAACCCAAACCATTCTATGATTCTTCCACAAACATTCTGTGAATCTGTACATTAGCAGTGCTGTACAGCACAAGAATAATGTGTCAACACATCACTGTCATTTGCCTGTCAGTCCAGCCCACACCCACTGAATCTGTAACAAAACACCGCTGCGCCTACCACCTCCGATGTCTTTTACTCAAGGTTTCCCTAGCCAAATCGAGACCACATTGCAGTACTATGACTGAGATCGTGTTTATTTTTGCTCAGGATCGACTCTTCAAGAGGAGCGGCGACGAGATTAGCAAAACCACGTAGGAGCGTAAAGGACGCGTGTTTATATGCTGAAAAACCCAATTCACGCTGAGGACAGCCGCGTTTCCCGACGGAGCAGCACCCTTGGTGGGGGACCCCTCACCCCGCATGGTGCTGAGGCGCTGCCAGGCTGGGGCACAGGCCCGGGCCCGAGAAAGGACGCGTTACCTCGCTAGCAGCCGGTCACCGTTTACAACATGCCTTCACACCGGCGGGGCAGGCAGGGACGGCGTCCCCGGGGCCTGCCTCTTCACCGCAGGCCAGGGAGAGAGACTCCTCCTCGGCGGAGAGCCGCCCTCGGGCACCTGCAGGGAGTTAGGCCGCTTCCCATCTCGCCGGTAAATGGCGGGGGGGAGGGGGTGTTGTGTGACACACCGAAGGCGCCGCGAATCCCGGAGAAGCGGCTTCAGCACAGCGGAAGACGTCCTGAGCGGCGCCCGGGCCGCCGGGATCTCCTCAGGGGAAC
>VWZL01005242.1:549494-613150 GCA_013396915.1 Stercorarius parasiticus | reverse complement strand
GGGGGGTGGTGGTTACCCCCCCTCGCATCCTGCTGAAAGGCCCAGAGAAGGCACCTTCAGTGAACTGCAGGGCTGGGACATGTCTGCCTACAGGTGCGGAGCCTCAGAAAGGGCACTGACAGCCACCGACAAAACCAACCATCCAGCATATCCATGTCTACCCCAAGCCCTTCTGTCTTCTGCCCCTGCGCTTATGTTGTCCTGAGTGGCTGCTAAGGTAGAGCTTACCTTACCATGTTTCTGGTGGGTAGGTGAGAGGTATTCTTGTTTGGTGAATGATTCCCTGGTAGATGTAAGGGACGGAAGCCTGAGGAATGCTCAAGCTGGAGACAGGGAGAGCTCAGGACCTTCTCTTGTGAGGGGAACCTGCATTAGATCTCCTTATGTGCACCTTGACACCACACCTGCCCTGCGATGGCATGCCCAGCACAGAGCATGCGGAAAGGCCCAATCTACAACTACCTGGAAGGAGGGTGTAGCAAGGTGGAGGTCAGTCTCTTCTCCGAAGTAACAGGTGATAGGACAAGAGCAAAGGGCCTCAAATTGCGCCAGGGGAGGTTTAGATTGGATATTAGGAAAGATTTCTTCACGGAGGGTTGTCAAGCCTTGGAACAGGCCACCCAGGGAAGTGGTTGAGTTGGCATCCTTGGAAGTATTAAAAAGACAAGCAGACGTGGCGCTGAGGGACATGGTTTAGTGGTAACTTGGTAGTGCTGGGTTAACAGTTGGACTTGATGATCTTAAAGGTCTCTTCCAACCAAAAAGGATTCTATGATTCTATACGCAAGAGGTATGTTGTGGGTACAGGAATACTTCTACAATATCCTGGCAAAGGATAAAGTACAGTTGTATTCTTTACCTACAAAAATTTCCTCCAGCCTGCCTGAACTAAAAAACCAAAAAGCCTTGCTGCCTGCACTCAAGAAGCACGATTGCGATGACCTCCAATTGCTCTTAGCTGATACTGCTGCCTTGAAAAAAGGCTGTACTATGGGTCTTGTGTAACAATGTGCCAGTGCTTCTGCACGGTATAAATGAGGCTTGTTTTTTTCTGCACTGCAAGGCAATATACATTTGTTCTACTACTACATGTTAGCTCAGAGGCATAAGTTTTCAACAAGAATAACATTAACCATGTTAACTCTATCACCTGCGATCATTTGATTCTAGTAGTAGAGTGCGTTTCCTCTTCTTAGTTACCCCTTTTTCCTGTACATCAACAGCAAGCCTATCCTACAGTACCATGCTTATCTTCCTAGAAGGTAAGTGGACTGCCATCACTTCAGTCCCATTAGGAATAATTAATGTGTGCTGGTAAGGCTTACTCAGGCTCCGGTTACTGCCATAGTCTTGTTTAACCTTTAAATTCCCACTCAAGCTAAATAAATAAACCATGTAAGTTACCAGTTTTCACCAGTACCATGCTCCAGCCAATATACATGCCCGTTTGCTTCCAATTCTGCTGTTGTGCACTGTACACCAATAAAAGGTCCCAGGAATGTACTATGTAAAAAAAAAAGCTAACAAAATTATGTATGACTTGGCTTTCATTCCCACGTCAAGCAATATAATGAAAGTCAACAGTAGTATTCTTTTAGTAGGAGTAGAAAGACAGGGTGTGGTTTATTACTACGTTGATGAGCTGTAACCAAGTTGACTGTTGCCAAGTCACAAGTCTTCCCTTTATTGTGGATTATGTCTTTAGTTTTGCAGAGTTTACTGAGAATAGGTAACATCTTTTATTAGATCAACTGATACAATGGGGAAAACAGACAAGCTTTATAGCAAACAAGTCTTTCTTCAGGTTTAGCTTTGACAGACAATGTCACACTGCAGGAGAGAGGTTCTTTAGTTTTTACAGATTGAGTTGATGGCAAAGATGCTAGCAAAAAGAAAAGCACTAACTCAGATATTAAATTATTTTCCTGTCTTAAAATTCTAGTGTTCAGTTTATTAACTAGACAAAAATTATACACTAGAGAGAAGTTACAGCCTTTGTATAATGCTTACTGAAGAGAGATGTCTGAAAACTCAATTTCGGCATAAGCATGACCATGTTCTCCATGTTTTTCCCCCTACTCCAACTGTTTTTCATTTTTAGCTTGAGTAAAAGGAAGTGACTTTGTAAACAAATCCATTCCAAATATTTACTTTTCAACAAACAACTTAAATATTTAACATTTTGAGGCAGGTGTAAAGAACATCAAACAGTGGAAGATGCCATGTACATTCTTTAATTCTTGATGTTTAGCATAATGCATTATATGTCTTGTTCCTTAATGTATACATATAACAAAGAAACCACTTCCCCTGGATGCCAGCCCTTCACTTGTTGCTGTAGATCTTGAATTTCAAAGTTACCTCAGTGGGTGAGTTTAGACCTATGGAGAGTTTCATTCTCAGTGCATGAAGGAATCTACAGAGAAAGCGAAGAACATGACACAGTAACAGCATCAAGGAACTCGATGGATGCTTGGTGTCAGGAGGATGGGGCCAGGCTCTTTTCAGTGGTGCCCAGCGACAGGACAAGAGGTAATGGGCACAAACTTGAACATAGGAAGTTCCATCTAAACATGAGGAGGAACTTCTTTGAGGGTGGCAGAGCACTGGAACAGGCTGCCCAGAGAGGTGGTGGAGTCTCCGTCTCTGGAGATATTCAAAATCCACCTGGACACGTTCCTGTGCAACCTGCTCTAGGAGAACCTGCTTTGGCAGGGCAGATGGACTAGATGATCTCTGAAGGTCCCTTCCAACCCTACCATTCTGTGATTCTGTGAATTCAACCGTAGAACTCTTCAGAGCAGAGACAGTCCCTATCTTTGTGTTTTAGAGATAATCCAGAGCTGCTGATCCTTAAAAAAAAAAAAACCAACACAAAAAACCACAACTGTTGCTATTTATCTAGAACAGCTTGAAAGATATATTTCATTTAGGACATGAAAGCTGCCTCTTGATATCATAATCTTACATCAAACTCACTGACATTTTTTGAAAGCTCTTCCATTATAAAATACATGTTTTGTTTATAGTTCAAGACAAAAGGAGGCCAACTTTGGGAAACACTCGTAACCAAAGATGGTTCTTAGATTGGCAATCCACAATTCCCACTTCCTCTCCATGTGCGCCAAACAGCACCATCATGTTGAAACAACTCCTCCGATGCGTTTGAAGGCTGTAGTCAATAGATCACAGGCTGCTATTTCCGATACTGTGCTATCTGCGCAAACTGACTGCTGCCTCTTGATACAAACATATTGGTCACCTAGTGACTGAATAAGTGAGCAAAAGGTGTAGTACTTTTTCTTAATTGAGCTTTACAGAATTGATGTTTAAATTGTGTTTTCCATGTTAGCATAAGCTATGAGCCCTCAGACTGACAAAATGAGAACCAAAAGTGTAGGCTGTTTCCATATAATAAAATGTGCCTGTTAAAAAAGGTACAGCAATTCAAGGAAATCTCCAGGTTGTTTTGCACTGGGCAAGCCGCCAGCAACGAAGCAGAAGGTGGAGAGAGATGTCACAAGGACCAAGGCAGTGTTTTGCTAAAACATCCCTCAAAGAGAGGTGAAACAACAGGGAGACTCTCAGGTTGCCAGCAACATCTAAATAAGGTGATAGGGCATATGGTCTGGGCATTTGTCCTGTGGCTATGCCACATGTATAGGAAATTTCAGCAGAGCAGCCAGCACTGCCATACAACACGTGTGTTGTGTCACACTGTGATCTGAATGGGAACAGGTCACTCAAAGGCAGAAGAGACATGGGCACATCATCACTGCAGTCAATACAGCTTCAAGTAAGTTAGCTAAGGAAAATAAAACCACACAAAAAGGTCAGGATTGTTTCTCTGGGGAAAAGAGAAACTCCTCCTGTGACCAAAACTTTGAAAAAGAAACAGATGGGGAAAGGGAACCTTGAAAGCAGGACAGGAAGCTCTGCAGGCAGGGAATCTGAATGTACTGAGGAACACGCTGCTGCACAGGCGCTGCATGAAACTGAAGATCTTTGAGATACCTTATCTGTATGCACATTTCCCTGGTGCTAGAGATCCTGGCACTGCCAATAAAATTGGGGGAAGAGCTCTGGCAAGCCTGGTTCACACAGAATGAGCTGAGCTTCTATGTCATAGGTTGATGTAACTCATCTGTGCAAGATCTTTGTTAAAAACAGTGCTCTGAAATACAGTTTGGGTTTGGAGAGCAGAGACATGTTTCTGAATTAGGCAGCTTTTGGTGAGGGCTACAAACGTTAGTCCATATTGTTCTTTAGTACCAGATTACCTGTGAACAGTTGGTGTGGTGTTGAGAGTAGGAAATCAAAAGTAATTTTTAGTGGGGCACCTGTCCTATGAACTACCTCCCATCTTAAAAATTGAGGATTTATTAGTGTATTTGATTACAGCAAGTGTTCTTTGCAATAGAGACAGCGTTCAGCTTATTAGCACCCCAGCATCTGCTTGGATCCAAATTTGTGCTCATAGACTTATTTTTGGAACAGATATAAAAGGTGAAAGACTTTGTAATTAAGAAATGGAGTTCTTAGCTAATAAAGATATTTCAAGCACCTGCTGTTTTACTGTCATAGCATGAGTATTGGAATATATTCTGGATTCCGAAAGCCCTCTCCTGACTCCCATCCCTTCTAGAAGATTGTTAATGGACATCTGAAATAAAATTAATTAAAGACTGAGTCAAACCAGATTTTTCTGTTGTAAACTACTGAACAATTTTGAGTAGCAGGAAAAAAAAAAAAAACCACAAAAGGCCTGTGAAGAGGCCATGCCACAAGGTAAGCAAAAGGAACAGAAATCCAGATGGCATGTTTTACCTCCTATGGTTGTGATGTAGCATACAGACGCTGCTGGCCTAAGATCTTGGAACGCATCAAAGTGCGTTGAACATATGGACCCTCACTCGCAGTAGAGCTCTGAGAGACCTAAGGTGCTGCCTACACATCAAAGGCAACAGCTTAATGCTGCGTAGGCTGTTGACAGTCTCTCTCGACACCCTCTGTTAACAATAAAATGTGTGACCCTTTAAATTTTTTAAAATCCTTACAAGTTTGACAAGTGCTTTAAAATTCATCTCAGTGAAATATCTACATGAATTGAAGATAGCCACTTTATTAATGCAAGAATAAATAATTTAGAAATAACTTTTTAAATATTTGAGACCTCAACTCATCATTTTGAAGTAGTAGTTAGTCATTCTATTTCTATGCTTTTGGTCAATGACTATCTCTAATCAGCTATTCTGAAAATGAGAAGAACTGGAGTAAAGAAAAACGGAAAGAGTTTCCATCAAACTGTGTCCTCCCTCCATTTTTCTTATCAATACTCTGATATACTTAAAAGCAAATGCAAGCAATGCTCACTTTATATATAAACTTTTAACCATGACCATACATTATGCTACAATAAAAATTAGTTTGCATATTATTAACCCTAGTTTAGAGACATTTAAAAAGTGTCAACATGTTTCTCTTCGGTTTTGCTGTCAGAGAAACAGAACATGATTAGACATCTACTGAACAGAGTAAGTTGATGAACGCCACAGGGAATATGCAGGCAAAGATCAATTCATAATGAAAGTTTTTTGCTGGAGGTACTGACAAACATAGTTGCAAAATTTGTAGTAATTAAGATCACTTACAGATAAGATAATTCCATACCATGTGATGCCACTGCTGCTTAAGTGATGTGATTTCATATATGCACGTAATGGGAGGTTTCTTCTTTAACTTGGGCTTCACTTTAATAAACTAAATTAAATTTTTAAACAGATACAAATGCACATGTGCATCATCTCAGACACACTAAAATTTAGTGAAATAACAATTCAGTAACAGTCTATGCCACGTGAGAAACATTGCAAAAGTCTAATTCACCACCTTAGCTGCTATAAAAAGAAGTCTCCCATTTCACTCGTGCCTTTGAACAAGTATTTTACATACTATCAAATACATTAAATCAAACCCCACAGAACACAGACAGTGTTGTTTTGTGAAGCATGAGCTAATGAAAGGACATAATCTCAGCTAAGGAGGTTATATTTGGATTAATTGTTAAAGATTTCAATAAACACTCTACATGACCTTTAAAAAAACCACAACAATTAAGGAAAAATGTTTTACCGATTTAGCTCGTTCCATTAATTTAAGTATTTTGAGGAAGTATTTTCTAAAAGGTTTTTAAGAAAAAAAAAATAAACTGGGATCTTAAATTTTATGTAGTCATCTTTCTAAATAAACCTTCTGCAGGGGTTCCCAAATTTACTCTGCTTCCGCACTCCCAGAAACAAAGGCTGCAACAGCAGCAATTTTCGCCTGCCGTTTTCGTACGCCTTTCGTACGTACCTGCACAGGAGGCACTTGGTAACTTAGGCAACTTGCACACATCACAGACATGATGCAGTTTGGGAATCTCTGCACTTGCAAATATTTTCAATTAGAATTTAGATCTATCTAGCCAGCCTCTTTAAATAATTGCGTCACTGAAAAACAAGTATTTAGCAGTTATTTCGAAAAACAGACAACTCTGCAATATGTTTGGCATACTGGATGCCAAGGATACTGATGTTTCACCACACTTATTACAAGAACCTCTACATCCTTGTGCCATGTTTCTGTATTTTTTAAATTATTTCATTAAAAACAGATCAGCAACCTTCTGGGATTCTAACAGTGAGTAATAGTTTCAGTGAAGTATCTGTCTGTCTGTCTCTCCATCCATTCATTCCAAAGGTTCTTTAATGTGGGACCACTCAACACTTTGTCTTCTTTACACACAATTGTTAGACAATGCTTGAATATCTTAATTACATTAAGGTTACTATGGCGAGATTAAAAAATGATTTAGACGAAAAAAGCAACAAAGAACTAGGGAATCAAGACAATTTTCCCTAAGAAAGATGTTTGCCTGCCAGTTATTTGGTCGTGGAACTTGAGAACTGTATTGAGACCTGTGGTGCTTCCAGCTCTTTAGACAGCAATCAATATACTCTTTTCTTTCCATTTTTCATTTCTTCATTATAACTTTTGTTTGGGAGTGGATCTTTAACGTTTTTTGCTACTTACATTAAACAATCATTCACAGGCACAGGAAGGTCTACCAATTACCTAGTGAAATCTGCTGGTAAACATTCATGAGGCAAATTACAGCTGGGAAAATTTAAGTCTCATAATTTACTAAAAGATTTAGAGAACAAAACCAACAACAACAAAAAAACCCACTACCACCCCCAAATCAGGAGTTCTTTATATAAGGAGGTTATACGTCCCCCTGCCCTCCAAAGAAAAAGAAAAGGAAAAAAAACCCAAGCCCAATCCAGTCTAAGAACCAACCAACCTTAAGGAGATTCTGTTTTTCATAAAACTTGAAGCAGGTCACTTTGGGGGGGGATTTGTGATGTCATCTGACATAGTAAATACATAGCTGCATCATAAAAACTGTAGGCACAGCAGAAATACTAGTTAAATATTTCTTTAAAAAAAACCCTAAAAAAATGTTTGGTAACACAACCAAATGCTGTGATACTATCAAGCCTTTTGGACCTGGTGTGAATTGCAGGGTTTCTCTTGCTTCTTTTTCACAAGCCCTTTGGTTCTTTACGCAACTTCCTGCCATCGTAGGGCTGCTACACCTCTCAAAATATGTTATAAAGGTGGCCGCAGGGTAGAACACGCAGATGTTTTCTTGCTACTGTTGTTGATAGAAAAGGCAGCTGAGACCCTCTCCTTATCCCTTCCTTACCCTCTTTTCCTTAGTCTGCACACTTGAAGTTTAGCTTTGCCACTCTCAAAAGTGCTGCCATCTCAGCAGAAAAGATGAAGCTCAGCTTTCACCCCCTGCACTGCTGGAGCACAGAAATGATGGAAGTAGTACTGTGCTAGATAGTTGGTGAAAGGAGAACACAAGTCAGAGGCATGGCATGGCAATAAAGCACAGAACAAGACTGGCCATGAAAACAGGGGCAAGACTTATCATAGACACTGATACATTGCTGTATCAACCCCTAATAATGCTGTTCACATAAAATTGGATGCAAGATGCCACTAGAGTATTTTTAACTTGCTTGTTGATAAACAGTTGTTTCAACTATATTCATTAATGCAACATTTGTGCCATAAGATATAGGTAGTTCACAGTTCTCCCTAGACGTTTGTCAGGTACAAGCTAATTCCAATGAGCCATTGTATTACTGAAACCTGAGATAAAAGCAACTATTTGCTAATGTCACCATGAATTACTATGAGAACATAACTACATGTAAGTTAGTATATCAGTCTCCAAAATCCCTGCATAAAACAAGCTGCGTGTGCACGTAGTGACAAATACTCACCTTGCGACTTTTGTTACACTTTTTTCACAATCCTCAATACCTTTAAGACTTCACATACCTTTACAAGAAAAGTCACTTTGCATACACAAGAACTACTCATGTTACTGTTTATAGCACAAAGGGACACCACCCACCAAGGTCCTGATTGGTACACAGGGAATATAAAGCATAGATAGGTAGATATAAAAGCTTATCTTCGCATTGTCAATGGAGACTTGCAGATTCAAAAGAAGTTATACACCTGTCTTCTTCACTCTTAGATTAAAGAGTGAAGTCTCACCATTAGAGATCTAAGCCCGTCAGTTTATTTTCTTTTAATTTCTTTCTCCCCTCACCTCTAACCTGAGGAAAATTTCAGGGCATTAGAATTTCAAGAGACAAAGAACTCATTGTTCGAGTAGGAAGAATACTAGACTGCTACTAAACTTCAGAGACGTACATTCTTCCAATCCAGAAAGACCTAGAGCACATGTAGCAAGAATGACAAGACTGCAAAAAAAAAAAAAGAACAGGAGCCTTTAAAAGTACAATTAAAATTTATTTTTCTCTTTCTGCATTGAAGTGACTATATGTTTACACACAATGTGACAGAAAAAAAATTGTCCGGATGCTAACTAAGGTTGTAAGTGTATTTTTGCTTTATAACAGTCCAGAATATCAGCAGGGAAATGAAGAAAATTAAAAACACGTAACTTTGGATGATGTATCATCCAGCACCTCCAATTTTACTGGTTAGATTTTTTTCTTTAATATAGGATTAGACCACCCCCACGCACAGCACACTTTTGGCAAAAGTCCCTGAATATACTCCCTCCCTGCCTCTCCCCGCCCCCCCCCAACATTCAGTACATTTTAAAAACAGGCTCAGTGGCACTTTCTCTTTAATAAGACTTCAGTAACATTTTGAAACACAGTGCATCCACACTGCAATTCACTTTGCTGTAAGGCTAACTTAGACATAAGGCAAGCATTACCTTAGCTCTCAAATATTCCATAAGACACCCTTAGAACATACATCTCTGTTAAATGCAGAGATGCCTTGTTTCCCTTCATTGCTTTTCCTCCTATCAAAAAAGCAATTCAGGGAGATGGTGTGCTATACTCATCACAAATAGCAAGGTACTAAAAAGTTAAAAAGAAACAGCAATGAATAAAAATAAACAGTATTCACATATCCAAAACTTATTTCCATCACTTAAATAATCTTATCTGCAATTACAAAATACATACACTTAAATATCTCTGTAAGAAATAATCATCTAAGATATCACAGATTATGATTTGCTTTTGATAATCTAACTGCCCTAACTCCAGCGTAAAGATATAGCTGGACAGTGTTACTACCTAGGATGTCTTCCTATTATAACTAATTTTCTTAAATATACAGTAAATTCTCTCTACCTATTATGACAGATAGTGCAAATAAAGACATTCTTTGGGTCACAATTTTAAAATATTACTGCCAATGCTATCCTCAATTTAATATTTTTTTAGTAAATGAGTAACAAAATATTATAGGTATACACATTTTCTAGCATCTGTTTAACAATGCGTTTTCCTCAGTTATTTCAGCTTAATGCAGATCACAAAAAAATCAATAAGCTACAATACTGCTCACCTATCCAAAAGATATGTTATATTTATACTTAAATAAATATATTTAGAAACCTACCAATAAGTTCCCCATCGCTTTCCATTTATTGTTATTATCCAATAGCATACTACATCAAATTGTGATATCAAAATATCTTTAAAGACAACAAAGATCACTTCAGAAGTACTGCTCAAAGGCAATGAAATAATGCTTTGAGAACCTATGCACATAACTTAGGCCTACATAGATCCAGCACATTGTATAATAGAATAGTTTACACTTCTTTTAGAGTCAACTACTGCTTTGCCCTAGCCAGAGATAAAAAGCTTATCTTAAACATTACCTATCATAGGTGTAGCAACACAAAACGGCCCTGTTTGCTATCTAATGTTGTTTGCTGGTTTTACATGCTTATTTGAAGTTACTGGCACATGACTGCTAGTTCCATTAGTGGTATTTGTTGCTGAGCCATTCACAACAATGTAATCAACTTTGTTTTCCAATTTCACGAGGCGTTGTAAGATGTCATCCAGAAGAACAGCAATTGTTCTCTTAAGATCAGCTGAAGATAATGGAAAAAACAAATTAGATCCTGTAATTTACTATGTGTGGAAAAGAACTGCTATTTCAACATATTCACATCTTAAGACTTGCTATCCTTCCTACTATACTTTTTGGGAAAGAGTGCAGATTTGTATACAAGTATGCAATTAAATAGCTGCTTGATTTTTCTTTAATACCATTTCTTTGTTCTTTTATGTAAAGATCATACCACCATAATAGTGAACGGTGAGTGAAACCAATTAAATATTCAAGTGTAAGAACAAAACCATTATTTGGAGCATTAGACTAGTGACTATTCAAAAGCAGTATTTCAAATATCTTCCAGACAACAGCACTAGAATACCCAGCTATGACACCTTACAGCCTTGGACAGCAACAGAATATACTTAAATACTTACCAGACCTACCCCACAGAAAAACTGCTATGAGAAAAGTATCTTACCACTTCTTACATAAGCCATAAAGTAGTAAAAAAAAAAAAAAATCCATACGTTTAGGCCTGTATTGATTGAAAAACAAGAGAAAAGGACAGTAAAAAAAATTCCCATATTCTGGAACACACAAAAAGTAACAGACTTTTCAACAAAAGCTAATTACGCTGTTGTCAACGTTCATATCACTATCTTCTCTTAGATATAGAAAAAATGAACAAACTTACCAGGTTTTACAAGGGGTTAAGATCCCCCCAACACATGCAGATGCACATAGACTGCCTCTTCCCCCCAGTCCACTAATCAGTTCTTAAGTAACCAGCAAAATTGGGGAGGAAAAGCACAAGTATGAAAGTGAAAAAAGAGGAGTAACCCAGATAAAATTAAAATACCAGTAGTAAATAAAAAAAAACCCCAAACCAAAACCAAAAAACACGCACCTCAGGTCAGTCCCTCCCTCTAAAATTAACTAGTTTTTGTTTAGTAATGCCATCTTGGCCAGGGGGGTGTGGGAATTCGAGACACTGCTATACAATTCAAGCCAGAGCAGGGGCTGCTGTCGATGACACGCTGTGGGTCATGTACTCTGTAGTACCATTCTGCGCTCAACAGTCTGAGGGAAGGAATTGCCCACTCAAGTTGTAAGTCTGATGATCAGCATGTAGACCAAGAGTTGACTTAATTTTTCATTAAGCTTCAGACAAAACCTCAGAAGGCAGATCTTGTTTGGAAATACACTGTAAGACTTATACAGCAGTAGAAAGCTGCAGTACACAAGGGGTTTTTAAAACAAATTACATGGAAAAGTAATTACACAGTAGAGGCAGGAAGTCCTTGAAGACAAAAAAATGGGGGCGGGGTGTGGACGAAAAGGAGAAGAAAAGAAAAAGTAGTCTCTTACTGTGGTAAAAATGTTAACTTAATGAATGAAAGAATTAAAGGCTAAGACATTTTGATACTGTCCTCCTCCTCTTGGATTGCTTCCTGCTCATCTTGTCATTACAGACTTGCCTCCTCGTTCCTGAGCAGCAGCAAAAGAGTTCAGACACATTTTTTCTGCTTATACTCTTACCAGACTGCATGTAAAGGGCAGCCTACAACTGTTAGAGCCCACGTTTTTAAGGATTTCTTAAGAAGGGGACCAAAGTACATTAACATACATCTTTACACATATATTTTTTTTTAGTATTTCTTTTTAAGCTTTGTACTACCCTTATTTTCACAGATACCTTTTTTTCTTTATGACAGATCACAGGTACTTTCTTCCAACATACTCCCTAAGGGCTAGAGCTCATTGCAGCCTTCCCTCAAGAGAAGCTATGAGGGACCAAAGAGTTAAAATTATTAAGACATTTTTACAGCTTTGCTAAAAAGACCTCAAAACTATAGTCTCAAAACTATCTTTTCTGTATTTCATAAGACAGGCACAGGCTCTAGTAATCTATTACCAGTGAATACTGGCCACATACTCATCAAGTTAACAGGTACATGAGAGAGAGATACGATGCAGCAAGTATCAAAGCTCTAGAGAAAAGGGACCTTATCTCTAATGGCTACTTCTAAAGCAAGGGGAGATTCTGCTAAATCCATAATTTCCTTTCAGTATCAAGACTGCAAACTCAACTAGTAAGTTGCTTTCCGCCGCTTTTTTACTGCTTAAGAGAAGAAAATTAAATAAATAAAAGCAGAAATTTAGCAATGAGGCACAAGAAGAATCTGCAGCGTTGAACTGACTTAGTCTAAAACTTCGTTCACATATCAAGCATGTGCTTATTCCTCAATAGCTTAAGATTCAGAAAAAGCACAATCTTGTAAGTAACAGTAGTCACATACCTGGAGATATCTAAAAAATTCCTGGAAAACAAAAATCTCATGTGTGAACCTTGATTTTGCACCACATGTTAATCTTCAACTTCAGTGAATAAACTAAAACCAAATCGGTTAATACAGAGAGTTTCTTCTCCTAAAGAGCAGTATATATTACTTTAAAAAATAAAAAAGTATAACTTTAGTTTTCAGGAAAAAAATAAATATTTAAATAACTAATATGGTTTTTTCCTCTTACCGTATCCTGCCATAGAGGCTCCACCGCCACCGTTCATTAAACTTTTATTTTCTTCTGCCAGCGCTTTGACATATCTTTTACTTAGATCTAGTATCTGTCCACGCAACTCGGCACTGCTTTGGCGTCTTGGATACTGAAAAGTGTAACGTAGCAACATCAAACCCCAAATGATTCCAAAAACTAGTAAAAACATACTCAGTTTCTGGGACATATTTTTTCTTGAAAATGTTAGAAACATTTCTGATGAAGGCCACAGGCGTGTCTTAATTTCAAGAGAAGTAATTGAACTTGGCTTTGTCAAATTATATTACATATTAAGCAAAAATAAGATTTCTGTGAAGTAAAAAAATCTTCTGGCTGGATCATCTTGAATACATCTTCTCATGTTTTAGTTGGTCTTGATTCCTGAAATTTGTAAAATATCACTTGGTTATTCAAAGCTGCTACAGTTGTGGAGATCAAGGACAAATATCAGTTTCCAAATGCAGTATTATTGCATAATCTAGGAAACAGTTGTGGATTTGTATCTGCTTGGAGGTGCAGTCATTTTTCTCTCTCACCTATTGTTCCCAAGGTTTTCTCTTCTTTTATCAATTTTTATTCTCCAAAAATCAAAACTTCTATGCTTCTACAAATCACCTTAAGTATTTTAAATACCGTAATTTGAACTGACATTAAACCTAAATGCATCTCAAACAAAATGCAATATCTAGAAGAGACTTGTAAAACACTTACACACAACATTTTGATGAGATATACACATACATCTACACAAAAGGAAAAGATCTTGTGAAATTATTCACTTGATTGTTATTCCTCACCCAGAAGCATAGGGCAAGTATAAACAGATAAAACTCAGAACAAAGTTTCTTGGTTGGTTAGTTAGTTAGAAGTTGGGCACCATCCTCTGCTGGTTTTGTACAGCATTAAGACTATTTTTTTGTGTGTGTCTTGCTAATAAATAAAGAAATAGAACCAAAACGAACTGGCACATCGCACCCACTTTTAGCATTTTACTACCACGTTAAAAAAGTCTTACCATAGTAGCCAATTCTGATCCCTCAATAGATTAAGGCTTTGGGAGAAAAACAAGCAGTAGGAAACTTCAGCAGTTAAACAGCAAATATCCAGACAGTTTGAAGCAATATGAGCCAGACATCTTCAGGGAGCTCTGTATTGGGGGTAAAAAAAAAAAAAAAAAAAAAATCGCAGGACTAAAGAGACCTTCGTTTGCACCTGGAGTGACAGAAGTTGAGGGCTTCAAGCCACATGCTTTTAAAACATAAATACACTTTTAAACCTAACTTGAAGCAATTGTTAGGGAAGAACATAGAATCCATTTCAATTCTGTTATGAATGTATATATTTGAATACTCAGTAACTGATTTTAACGTGCTTTTTAAAAAATCTTGGCAAGAATCTCACTGAAACGTGTCCTCCTCCTTGTGTTATAAGACAGTGACAGCAGATGTTCCAGATTCATCATGTATATATAGACACATACATTTACATACGTATTATTCTCTTATTTATTTCCCCCCCTCAAGTAAATCTGATCTTTTCAGTCTCTTTACATATGTATACCTCGTATTTCTCATTTTTCAGCCACCACTTCTCCAATTATTCAATACTTTTTTTGAGGGGGAGTTTCTAGTATTTAACATGGTCTAGATAAAGCTACTCATTTTACATAATAGTTATGTTTTCCCTGTTATTCCCCATTCTTCCCCACATATTACCTGACATGAGCACTTTTCAGACTGAAGCTACACATTTCATAGAGTTCCCCACCAGACTTTCTATAGTGGTACGCAGGTCTCTGTTTTTATTAGAATATCGAGACCAAATTTCTTACCCTGCTAAGCACTCATCTAAACTGAACTCCGCCTCCATGGTATTTTTCATCACCTCTGATGACCAGTTCAACTGGCCTTATGCTGACACACCAGGATCTGCTGCAAACACAAGTGTCACCGCCAGCAGGGTTCCGAGTTACACTTGTCGCTTATCCTTCACCTTCACTCGAGATAATCCTCTCAATAGGTAGGCCAACATGAATGATTCAAGTGGCAAATTTTCAAAGTGCTCTAAAATCAACATGCATATCTAAATTATTCTGAAAATTATCATCCTAAGGCAGGGGCAATATTAGGACCTGGACACCAAAGTTGCTGTAAAGTAACAAGTTACTGTGTGTAAAATGCCCTGTAGTAACTGCCAGTAAATAAAATCTTACTTTTATCTTTGGGCGTACTGTAAGCGGCAATCACAAGTCACTGAATGAGGAATAGCTTACTTCACCTTAACTGTGGGATAACCACGCACGTGAACAGCTACCCAACACGCAGTAATTTGAAATCCCACTGTAAATTCAGTGGGATGTACTTTGTTCAAAAAATGTGCTTATCCCCCAAAAAACTAGTTTTAAGACACAAATTTGTCTTAAGTACATAAAAGAAGAGAGAAAACAATAAAGACTTATATTCTACAGTATCAGCATGAATATTTGGAATTGTGAGGTTAAAGATTTCCTGAAACAGATCCTCCATAAACATGAGCTAGCCAAAACTCCTTTTCCCTAGCTCTTTGCCAAATCCATGGCTCTGCACTCAAGACTTTAAAGCATAAACTGCACCTACATCATTATGCATTAACACAATCCCTGAATAGTATCAAATATGATGGAACACATTTACATATGAGGTCCAGGAGTAAGGTATTCACATGATGGCTCAGAAGACCAAACAGTATCTCTCAAGGAGAGACCACAAGTTTCAACCCACATTCCCAAAAAGTCTACATTTTATATTACAAAAAAAAAAAAAATGTATCTGAAAATAACAGATATCTCTTGCAGAATTTAAATTAAGTTCAGCTCTCCACAGATCTCCAGCCATATCTCATCCTGAAGCATTTAGACAATATCACTACAGAGCTTTGGAGTGGAAATGACTCTGACATCACACTGTAAATAAGACCACAAGCCAGGGTAAGAGTCCTAGCCAAGAGGAACAGATTGAATAAACTCCTGCCAAGAAGCAGTAAGAATTACAGACTGTGTCTTTGCCATGTATATTTGATTCACAGTGCACATGCTGACTACTGAAACTAATGGAAATCAAGGACTTAACCTGCTGCAAATGGCATAACATCCAAATACTGTTACTGGGCAAAGGAACTGGGAGTAAGGTGTACTAAAATGAAGGGAACTATCTGTATTTGTCACTTTTCCTATGCATTTTTAGAGGCCATTCTGCCTTAGTGAATTCCACTGTAATTTCAAAGTTCTGGAGATTTGGTCACCTCTTTCTTCCTGAAGCATGCACTTCTAGTGACACATAACACACTCTTTCATTTATTTTACTCTGAAAATGACAAGCCCGAGCCAGGGGCAACATTAAAACCTGGAACTACAAGCAACTCCTGAACACAGGATCTGAGACAAGGTTTGCCTTTCACAGACATAGAAAGAGTTTGGTTGTCTCCCCTGTTCCGCTGTTGGTTGTCTAAGAAATTTAATGCTAAAGCCTGCCAATGTGAATTTAACACTGTCCAGTGGTACCACAAACACTGACACACATCTGGCAATGAAAGCAATGAACTAAGACGCTCATCCTCTCCAAAATAAAATCATGTCTCTGTCCTCTAAGCTGTGTTCCAACATCACTCTTATATAAATTATATTAGTGAGTGCATGAAATGAAAGGAACAAGGGCCAAAGAAAAAGCAACAGAAAATCAATTTTATGTTCCATAATAAAGCAGTTCTAGTATCTCTGATGCTACTTAACTAAACAGTTGCATTGGGCTTTCAGGTTGAATACTGACCCTTCTCCATGGAAACCAGCCCATACTTATAAAACATCATACTTGAATTTTGTTGCAAAGTCTTCCTCAGATTCTGCTTCACTTATTCCCAGCCATTATATTCACATACAATGCAAAAAAATGCAACATTCTGTAAGGCAAAGGAATGTCTCTTACATCCTCTAAAACAATCTCAGGGTATCCTGAAAACAAGGCATACCCCAATGCATCTGGCAGCACTGTCAGTTCTGCTTGTCGGTCAGCTCTCATGAAAGACCAGTACGTATTCATTATCATTTTTCTAGTCTGTCCGAGAGATCCTAGCCTTCTGAACCACTAGAAGTGGTTATCGGCATCAACAGAGCAAATTTAAAACTATTGCAGAGATGGTGTGTTCCTTCTAGTTTTGAAAAATGTACAAGACCGATGAAGATGATTATTTATAAGAGAAAAAGAAATCAGCAGGCCCATCAGGTATTTTTGGTAGTTATTAGTAAACAGCTTTAGCAAAAAACTAACTAAACAGAGTCAACAAGAGTTGAAGAATAGAGAAAACTGTAGCCTGAGAATCCCATTTCATTCAAGGATCAAAAAGACCTTAAGGATAAAGCCAAGAAAGATCCAATGAAAATAGTACCGTTAACATACAGTCCAATAAAGTCACCTCTTTGGTTATATATTTTGAAAGACAGAATGCCAAATACTGAGGCAGTAGTTCCTCAGTGATACCCTAGAGATCTATACAGGACTCTAATGAACTAAATATATTAAGAAAGTAGCCTTGATAAATGGGAATTTTACTCAATCTATTACTTACTACCATAATACTTATCTGTTCCTCACTGCCAAATTATCATCAACAACAACATGACACAATGAATTTAAAAGCAAGTCTGGCTTTGCAGCCAATTATTGTTAACTGTATGAACACAAGAAGTGATTTATCAAGACAGAGATTAAAAAAAAATTCCAGATATAGTCATAGAAGACTGCATCCAACTACAGAGAGAAAAGGGGGAAAAAAAAAAATCTTGTAACAGAACAGATAGCAGACAGAAATTAGAACAGTAAAAATAAAAGCTGACATTAATAATTACTATAAAATAATTGTACAGTACAAAATTAGAATGTACTACAATCTCAGTGGGAATGTAACAAGTTTATGAAATTATTAAGGATTTAAAATTAACATTAAAATTATGTCTATATGAGAAATTTCTATTAAATTAATGGCAGTAAACATCTCTCAGTACAGTGAGAGTACTGTATTAGTAAACAATAAGCCGTGCTCTAAACAGGCATGATGATACCTCACTGCAATAGCCAACGAATATTTCAGGAAGACAAAAATCACAGGGCATTACAGAATACCCGAAAATGTTTCCACAGTTCTATCAACTCTATCCTATTAGTTTTCTTTTTGCATCTATTAGAGTGTGCTCCCCCTGGCCCATTTACCTCTGTGAAATCCAAAATCTTTTGTTTTCTGATTTTCCAAAAGAAAACTTTGAACATCACGGTCACTCAGCTGACAGACATCGCGCTGACCATTCTGAGAGCAGACAGGCTAGTTCTATGTTATTTGGAAACCTATCAGCACAGTCGCTGTGCAGCAATGAAAATGGGAAGTCTAAAGAAAGACTGACACAAAAAAAAAAGAGCATAGAATGTATTCACTGACCAATTAGTCTTTGAAGACAGGGACAATGAAAAAAGCACAGAGATGCCCAGGAGCTACGTGCTGAGACTTTTTGGAATACCAAAAATGATGTCTGCATTCTGGTAATTTGCAGTCTTAGATAGCTACCAGATTGGCAGTATGAAAACAATCTGCATGAAGTGCAGCTGACAAACAGGTGCCCAAAGAAGTTAAGTATATCCTGTTACACAGGACCACAATTCTTGGCAATACACAGAAACTTCAGTTCTCCCTTCCTACACACCACACAAACTCCCTTTAACAAACCGTCAAACTCCCTTTCACAAACTGTCTTACCCACATCATTCATATTTAAAACTGGTGCCCAATGAAGAATCACATTCCTCATATTTTTAAGAGCACATGAGTCCTTGAAAAGATGCCAATAAAAGCATTTTGCTGCACCAGCACATCCGTATTGGTGACTTTTGCAGACCAATCCTTTGGTTCTTAGGTTCATTAATCAGGTTCAGACAGCTGCACAGTGCCATGAAAGAGCAGAATATCCAACTCAGAAGCAAACTACTACCAGCAACGTGTGTCCCCAGACAAGTGAAACCACTTTGAGCCGTCTTTTGATGAGATCAGCTCTCAGCCTGTTAAGTATTCCTATTATCGTTGCTGTAAAATTTGGTCAACAGAAAAATGTCACCAGCAGAGAAAAGAGAAGCATACCCTACTGACAAAGCCTCAGCAATGCCTGACACAACAGACCCCATCAAAACACTATACCTGTGTCCTGATGAGACTAAAGGGTCTTTCGAGACTGCGTCATAGATCAGTTGATAGAATTTATATTAACACCTGCTAGGCTCAAGTGAAAAGAACAGCACTATACAACATACTGCCACCTTAAGAATAAGCAAGAAGGCATATTTCTGGGTGGGGGGAAAAGGCTGCCCTGTAACTATGATGGCTCCTGGACTGCAGGTTTCAGCAGCTCTCTACCACTTTCGGAATGCACTGCCAAAGGAGTCTGCCTAGTGCTTGGTGTCTTTTCCAGGACATCTATCTTTATACCTTCATTCCTGTTCCTTCATTCCCTGCCTTTACATGCCCCAGACTTGCAATTACCAAGTAACACTGGGGAAAAAAAATTAAAAAAAAATCCCTTTGACTTATTGCTACCTGTCTTTAGGGGAATACCTTTAATGGATATTCCAAGTGAAATCATAGAAAGACATGAGGTTTAAGGGAATAGCAAAAATGGGTAAGTAACTACCAAGAATATCTCTTCTTCTACAGTGCTGCAACAAAGAAAGAAGAAAATGGCCTTGTGTGCTCCCGCCGTTCCCTGTCTCTCAATGGAGCCAAAAGGTATCTGGGCCAGCAAAAGTCACAGCTCACCAAGCAGACAGATACTGTTTCTGCTGAAAAGCTGCTGGGACTGCCTCAAACATATCTTAAAACAGGAACAGTTTTACCTCCTACAGGCTTCTAAGAACAGCACGCGATCAATTTGTTTTGTAGCAAGACTTTGAGTTGAAAGCAAAAACACATCGCTTTAGATTTGAAAATCCACATATCAAAGTTCCCAGTGGCTCTGGTAAAAATCATCTGAGTGCCTAAGCACTAGATTACCTTTTGTATTTCAATATTTTAGAAATACTAGTGACTTGTTTCTATTTTCAATGCATGTAGTGCTATTTGCATTGATTTATTTCACACTTTCTGCCAACAATTGTTTTTATTTTGGATTATGTCTAAGGAATCTGATTAAGTACTTTTTGGTACCTTAAAAGTATCCTGGCCCTTTTTAAGCACCTCCCCCCCCAAGCTTTATTTTGCCTACTACTGTCAGTGAATGCTTTTAAAATAAACCAACAATTTAAAAACAGAAATTTTGTTCCTTGCCTGTGGGCAGTCAGCCAAGATTCAAGATCTTGAGAGGGGAAATGACCTGGCAAGGGTTGTGAAGAAAATTAAAGCAAGCAGATATCAATGGGGACAGTATATTATACTTGCTGAAGTTCCCCTCCTCCCACTGGGTCCATCTGGGCCTCAAAACATTTCTACATCTCTATATCAGCTTCGCTAAAAAAAAAAAAAAAAAAAAAAAAAAGCTTCATTCCATCTGGGACACTTTTTTTTTTAATTTTTCCTTTATACTGTATTGCTGCCATTCAGGTCACAACAGGACCCTTGCTCATAAGAGCCATAGTTATGACAGAGCATGTGGTAGACGTGGTGCTTAGAGACACGGTTTAGTGGTGGTTTTGACAGTGTCAGGTTGATGTTTGGACTCGATCTTAAAGGTCTCTCCCAACCTAGATGATTCTATGATTAGATGAGGTACCTTCTTAGCTCCTCATTTCCCAATAAGATTGACCAATTGTTTCACTGCAGTTAAACACTAGGCTATGTCAAGTACTCCCGTGCAAAGTCCTAACTAGTACCTCTACTCCCTTGTGAAGTTTCACAGCTGTGTTTGCACCACTCTTCCCAAAGCCCCTGGGACTCCAAGACTTCCTTCCGGGACGATCATATATCTAATCTTAGCTAGTTTTACAGAGAGACATACCTGCAAGATCACGAACGTAGGCTATTGAGAAGAGAGGGATTTTCACTGAACATTTTAAAGAGAACTAAAAGGAAGGAGGGTGTCATTAAAGAGAACTAAAAGAGGAGTCAAGTAACAAAGTGACAACTGCAACAGTGGAGAGATTGCTACTGCAAAACTGGTCATACACGTACACACAGTGCAGCATCCACAAAAACACTATTCCCGTAGAACGGTAACAAAAAAGGACTTGTACCACTGGGGAGAGAGGAAGTAACTTGTCTGGTTTTATTTCAGGAAACCTGCAGAATTCAAACTCAGTGTGGACATGTGCAAGGTGTCCACCAAAAGCATGTTTCAGTGGTAAAACTATAATACACACTGGGCCTCAGATTCAGACTCCCTCCCAGGAGGCTTATCCAGTTGAAGATTTTTAAAAAATAACACTGGAGGAAATGTTAAAGCCAGGTAAATTCTTTTCTTCTACATCTTTTTATTATTTCTAGATTGACTTGTCAGTTTATCTTAGCATAGTAAGAGTTATGACAGACAGTAGTTAACCATAGCACCACAGTGGCATACACTGCAAAATATGTTATTGCTGGAATTAAGTACAAGGTACACAGAAATTTAACTGGATTACTTCTATCATGGTAGCCTCTTATTTCTTCGTTACTACTGTAGAGACCAATTTCAGTGGAATAAGTTTTAAGTCCTCTTGTCTAGGCCTCTAGTCTAGGCCCTGGTTTATGTAGGCAAAGTACCCATTTAGTTCTGAGCAATCCAAAATTAATCTTTTAAATTACATTGGCAAATGGTAATTTAAATAGTTTTTTGTAAAGTTGACAATCATAAAAGAAAATTTAGGAAACTATTAATAATGCTTAGTTGAGGAAACCCTGCCCACCTAATGGTACAAGCTTTCAATCACAGGTGAAAGAGCTTGTCAAATAACAAATACCATATAAAGTACATTTTAACAGTAAATTTGTACCAGGACAAAACACATTCATTTGAATGACTGATCTCCACAGATTTTTGACAGCTACTGGAAACAATTTAATGGCTATTTTTGACACTGGTCTTCAGAAACGTTGACTACACAGCTGACAGTTTAAGCGGACAGCATGCATTTGTCCTACTTACGGTTTCAACAAGATGCAAGAACTAGTGCCCTTAACTATTCTTGGCAAAGGTACAAGTGATCATGAACTCCAGTGGACATATTTTACTTTTAGCAGTTAAATGATTACACTTGGTCCCCAAGCTAAATCACAATACATTATTAGCTAGTATCAATGCCTCCTTCAAGAAGCTAAAAGCCAAAAGAAGTGTCTAAAAGCAGACACTAGAAAAGCTTTTTTTTTTTTAAAAAAAAAAAAGGAAGTAACTTCCTTTCCAACTGTAAAAGCTTTAGGAAAAAGACCTATTTACTAGACCAAAGGAATTCCAGCATAATCGCTTAATCCTCTGGAGTTCTCAAGTACCTGAAATGAATTATTAAACAGTTATATTTTGTGGCACATAAAATAACAGAAAGAGGCCAGAATAATTTAGGCGTTATACACATGGGTATCTCCAGCAGTCAAAGTGGGAACAAAGGTAGCAATAAATTTCCACATTTGATCTAAAACTGCAATCACTCCACTTGTGACACTAGAACAAAATACTACTTACAATATATTGTTCTCATCTTCATATTGTCTCCTTTCTTTGATGTTCTCATGAGTGAAACAGCAATTCACGATATTCGCTCCAAATTAGACACTACATTACAATTAGAAAAAGTCACATGCATGCTTAGCTATTATGCTCAGCAAGTTTATATTCTGAAGGTTCTGTTAAAAAAAAAAAGGTTACGATTCCTACAAAGATCACTTTTCATAGTGAAAAATCATCCCCTCCAATTCATCCACTGAGGGGGCAAAACAACAAAATAACCCCACAAAACAACAACAACAAAAACCCCCAGTTGTTAACCTGATCTAAACCACACATCATGTCATAGGACAGAACAAAAACTCTCTGCTTTGCTTTTTGGCACAGAAACACATAAATTACACTCCATTCTAGCTGTTAGTATCTTTTAGAAGACAAGACACATAAAAGCAGATTTAGAGGATGCTACCGTGTTAGATTAGAAAACTGAAAAGAAAGTTTATTAATAATGAATGATTAACGGAGCTACAGAAATAAGGTAGAAATAATAGTATGTTATAAATATTTACAGAAATAAATTTAAGGGAAGAGCAAAAATATAGTTAAAATATAATCAGATGTTACATATAAAAGCAATTTTATTATATTTTAAGAAGGAAGCATTATTCCACTTTTGCTGTCTGGAAGTTTCATCTCCTAAAATTAAAACAATTGTTTTGCCCATTATTTATTTTGTGCAAGCTTGTTAGTGCCAGAAGATCACTTAACCTAACATTATTAAGGATCCCGCCTTTGCTTGAATATGGATTAAACAAACATTTTTTTTCTTCCTTTTAAGTTCCATCACATCATTGTAAGCATGCTTTGCCTCTTTGAAAGTTAGGTCCCTACAGTACAAGAAAGGCATCAATCTTGCAGAGTCACTGCAGTCAGTTTATGATGGAAAGGCCACTGCAAATGAGAAGGGAAACCAGAAAACTCTTGTTTCCTTCACTGCTTCCTCACCATCCAAGGACATTGCATCACGGCCCTGGAATAGCATTATCCAGCCGAGGGGAACATTCAGAACAGCAGAATACACCGTACCCCAGCTCCTGCGAGCGGGGCCTGCAGTAACACCGCCACCGGAGCGACCCGCGCTGCCACCGACAGACGGAGCTTGCAGAACCCGAAGGAGCCCCACCTGCGGGCAGCACCGAGCGCTCCGCCAGCCCAGCGGCACGACCCGCTGCGGAAGGGCGAAGGCGGGGAAAGAGGGAAGGCTGACGGCCACACAAACGCCGCCGGGGGAGCGCAGAAGCATAGCCGAAGCCACAAGAAAAAGTAACCTGTCCCGAAGCAGGGGGTAAAGCCTGAGAGACAGAATAACGCGGCGCCCTCAGGCGAAGTAAAAACCTGGGTTTGCCAGGCCGCGGCTGCCCGGCTTCTCTCCCCGCACACTGCCCGGCCCCCCCCCACCCCCCCCGCCCGGCGGGGCCGCGCCGTCTCCCCACACGGGCCGCCGCCACCCTCACTCAGGAGGCCTTTCCTCGCCCCTTCCCCAGCCACAGCTCTTCCATACCCCGCTACCCGGCGCCTCAGAAGGACAGGGCAAACCCCCCGCCCCCGACAGCCCGCCACTACCTCCGCTCCCAGCCCGCCGNCCTTCTCCCGCCCCGCCCGAGAGCGCTGCCGCAACGCCCCCTCCCGCGCCCTGCCTGCGGCGCATGCGCGGCCGCGTGCTTCCCCTTTCTCGGCGCCTCAGACGCTCGCTGCGGCCCTTAACTGCCGGTAACCGCCACTGCCGCGACCGGTAACTGCCGCTGCTCCTGGCCTCGCTCGGGGCGAGGAGATCAGGCCGCAGGGCCCCGCGCCCGCAGGACCGCTGCCAGGCCGGCGGGGAGAGAGAGCCGCGGCGCGTTGCCGGGGAGCGAGGCGGGCTGTGAGGCGGGGGGGCGACGACGATACATGACTGCAGGCCTACTGTGCCTTTCCTGGAAACGTTCACTGTCGGGCGCTCCGTCCGCTCCCAGGGAAGCTGGAAAGCCGTGTGGCCGTGGTTGTCAATTCTCGTTGCCGTACATAAGTAAAGATTTCCTTCAGAAGTGGAGATCGGGAAAGGGGTCGTTTCTGCCCTCTAACGGCGTGAGTGAATTTTGACAGCGGTCTGAGAAATGAGTGCTGTCCCTCAGCTTTGCCGCAGGGACACTTTCCCGTCACCGGTGCTCTCGTTCTTGTAACCCGCAGCTGCACAAGCTGGACTGTTCGTGGCTGGGACAGTACTTAAACTCCCACCATGACAGACACGTAAATAAAACACACTGTGGGTACAGGACTGCGCTAGCAGGTTACCTCAGGCTCTTCCTGCAAGGTGATACTTAAAGGAAATTGGTATCAGTGAACTAAAAGTGAACATAAGGGCATGTTCAACAGCTGCACTGTTGCTAGTATTGAGGAGTATCTGTTCCCAGCTCGATGCCCTTCAGGATTGTCCCTACCTAGACAAGCTGAGGTACTGGTTACAGGTCAGATGTTACAGGTTGGTGTTAGGGGAAGGTCCTGCTTGCAACATTGCATCCTCTGCAAAATAAACACTGTTACAGCAAGTGTTGTCTTTGTGGCTTGCTGATCCCACCAGTACTCCAACTCCCCATCAGTACCCCCATACCAGCACTGCGCTGCAGCTTTCCCCCCCTTCTGGTGCATGCCAGAGGCTACCTAGCTCCTTTCTGGTTTCCAACCTTTTTTTCTGCACAGATTAGATGCAGGAAAATTCAGCATTTAAATCTGTTGATGTAATAGGAAAAAAGATATTGGTACATCAGAGGAGTTAGTGGCCTGGACCTAAGTAGACAGACAAAACTGTTGGCAGGTGGTAAATGTCAGCCAGTGAATCAGATGCATATAAAACTTTTCTAATGTTGACTAGTTTGCAGTCCCTTATTTCAGAGTCTTGCCAAACGTATTTTGGAAAAGTTTTATTTTCTTTTCTTCTTGGTCTGGAAAATACTGGTGTTCAACTAAGAGTTAATTTAAATTTGAGAAAATTAGGCAACTGTTGAACTGGACAGAAGGATGTATTTCCACAGATAATTTAGAAGAAGCTGCACTGAAGGAATGATATATTTATTTGATTATGCAGTCCATCTCATGGGCAAAAGTCTTTTGCTAAATTATACAATTGAATGAGGACAGGCAAAAAAATAAAAACTTAAATACTTGATAAGTAAGCCTTTGAGTGAAGAGATAGACTGTATATTGTGCAGCACCAATAAAATTGTTGCTAGAAGTGTTTTCTAAAGCAGAATCACCTCATCCATTTCTGTGGGTATTTTCTCATCAAGATTCCCTCTTGAAAAGATCAAAACCAGATGGTCTGAAATGGACTTCACATAACAAACGTACTGCAGCTATTTATTGCCATTTATTACTGTACTATTTGCTCAGTGATTAATCCTTTATTTTCACAGACGTGCAGTGAACAGCTGTAATGTCTGCAAATATAATTTGTATGGTATTTAGAGCTTACTAGGGAGAGAAAGAGAAATCTGTCAATGGTGTAATCACAGGAAGATTTGCTTGTGGAGGTCACAAAATTGTATTGAGAAATCTGTCTCCATTATAAACGTACCCTCTGTTGACAGGAACTTTCAACTATTAATACCGTTCTTAATTCCTGTTGCCTGAAGGCCTCATGTATCTGGCCATCTTTCATGAACATGCATCTCACAATATTATGTGATACTTCTCCCCCTTATCCAAGATGCATGGTAAAAACTATATCACAAAATAACATCAAGCACCTTGTTTCTCTTCAGTGACAAAAGAAAATCAAACCTTAACAGTGTTTACATGGTCATCATATTTGTGGGTAATAATATTCTCAGGATCATTTCAAGGGATAGATAAAAGCCCAGGACTGCAAGAGTAAAAAACTTGCTATACTGCGGTGTTCTGTATTATTTTTCAAAATGCTAAAAAAGAAAAAATAGGTTGCTGCTGCAATGTTATCTTTGTTCCTTTCCCGTGCCATTCACTATCTGTAGACTGTCCTTCTGACATTAATTTGCATAGCTATTGCTCTGTCCTTTTCAAATATGTGTTAAGAATTTCCTCTCTCATGATACTTTCAAACTACTTAATGGTAATGGCTAGAGAACAGCACTCTGATCAATATGCTTTGTGATTAGTGTACCTGCTGCCTTCTTACTTAACTGATTAATCCTCTAATCTGTATATGTAGATAAGAATGTATACACCCTTATACTTTCCTTACTACCGCTCCTATTTTTCTCTCTTACCGGTCTCTTACCAGTAGTTTGTACTCTTTCACTTTAGGGAATGGGTCTGATCTGGGCCCATCTTTCCCCCCAAAGTGCATTTTTTTCCCCAAATTGTGAATATTGTATACTCACTACCGCATTAAAGCTAACAGTATATTACAACAGTATATTAATATTGCGTGAAAAAGTTCCATAAGGCATGCTTGAAGTACATATAATTATGTATAATTAGGCCATCTCTAGCTGTTTTGTGTGTTTGAACCATCTTCCGTTTAGCAAAGAGGCTCCCAAAGACACAGATCAACTTCGCAGTCTGTCATGGTTTTGGCCAGATTGACCAATCAGAATGACAGATGGCCCTTCCCCCTCTCTCTCTCCAAAGGGAGGAGAGGAAGAGATAAGGANTGGAATACCCTGTTGGTCAGTTTTGGGTCACCTGTCCTGTCTGCTTCTCCCTACAGGTGTGACCCCTCTATGCTTTTCTGCTTCTGACCCTCTAATGGGGCAAATAATGAAGTTAGCTGGCCTTGGTTGCTATAGCAATAAGTATAAGCAAGAACCTCTGTGCATACCATTCCTTGGCATAATCAGGTCTTATCACTCTGAGAGTGAACAGTTTCTGAACAATATGCTGTTAATTTCAGAGTTTAGTCAGTTAGAAGAGGCCCAGCTAAAAAGTAAAATTACAAAACAGAAAATTGGTTCTGTTTTACCTCAAACCAGGACACAGTCTTACTAACTAATAAATTGTGAAAGTTGAAATGTGATATCAAATAATTATTGTCTTTAAACTCCAAGAAGATATGGTTAAGTTATTGTAGAGAACAATGGAGGCAGAAGACTTATGGGAAAAAATGGTGAACAGAGCTTGTATTTTTCAATTTAAAATGTAAACCTGATTGGACTTTTTAAAAATAGGTATTTGTGTCAGTGACTGCCATTTTTATTTTAAGTTTAATTGCCAGAACACTGTAGGATCACAGAGATGAAAAAATCCTGCTGGAATAATGCAAACATCTGGAATGTGTGCATTAATATTAGTGTAACTCAGGAGCTGGAATCACAATGTGGACGAGATCTTATATACGTATGTTTTACCAGAAGGTATATTCCTGTCCTATGTTCTCCTGACCTTTTCCCTCCTTCCCCTGCTTGGTTTTTTTTAGTGTAACCATTATGTATTTTCAATGGGTTCTTCATATTCCACTTTTTCAGTGATCCACCTTATGGTAGAAGACTGATAAGCATTTTCATCTCAGAATTTAAGGATGCCCTTCATGCTCATCCCCTTTTGTTCCTGGAGTTAGATTACAGGCAACATCAGCTAGGATCAGAATCAGATTACACCAGAACAGCATATGATCTTGCAGCAGAATAAGCGCTTTATTAATAAAGTTACATGTGGAAAGGGAGATGAGCAAATCTACCTACTGCAGGTGAATGGAGTACAGCTGGTATAAAAAACAGATTATGACATGGATTCAGAATGGCTTTTGGAAGTGAGACATCAGCAGAGGCTAAAACTCAGGCCAGCCTCCTAGGAATGAGAATTTAATTGTAATTAAACAAGAACTGGCTAAGGAGTTGACTAAAACTTTTAAAGTAAGTGATATGCAAGAAACTTTCGGACAAAATTAAATATTTTGCAAACCTAGAGGACTAATTTACTCTTTAATTGATTATTTACTTCTGATTCAATAAGCAAAAAGAGGAAAGGCTGGCATGTACAGTTCCAGCCTTCCATTTACAATAGATACAAGAAATAATCAAGATCATTTATGGTCCAGGTAGGAAGCATTGCACCATTTCTGTAAAGATGAGCCTATATCGAGGCTCTGATAGAACCTTGAGCTGTGGGTTGAGCTGCGGGTCAAGCTGCGTGTGGATGAGCAGAGTGAACGTGGGCTACCACAGCAGCTGTTGGAAACCAAATGTCATGGGCTGTGGAAGTGGAAGCAACCAGTGCTGGGGACGTGGCCCCTGTCTAAAGCCCCAGAAGTGTGCTTCATGTAGCAAAGGCATTTGATTTCTCGGGAAACATCTGCCTGTGAATCACCCTCTGAGCTCCTTGTTCCTTTTCCGGAATACTCGCTCACATGAGGACTCAGGATGGTCATTCCTTGGTTCCAACCATGGTGAACTAAAGTCAACCAGCCTCAGCCAGAGCAGGAATTTGGGCAGAGCAGCTTCTCAGCCACAAAGGGAAGCTCCTGCCTCTGAAGAAGCAGATGGAGATGTGGAGCTGGGGCAGAAGCAGCTCCTGAGCTTTCAGCTCCCACAGCTGGCAAGGGGCTGGGAAAGTGGGGAAAGCGCTGCTTCTGGAAAGGGCAACCTGCAGCTGCTGGCCACTCGTCTTCACCTGCTCTCCGCGCTTTCCGGCACAGGCAGAGCGAGTCCAGCAATTTTATCATTTTTGTAAATGTTCTGACCTAAGGAACCTGACCTATTTGGCCTCGGTGCTGAGCCCCTGCTGCCTGAAAGGTGCAAGCTGCCATAGTCACTGGTGTGTGCTGGGGGAAGAAGCGCCAGGAATGCACGGGATACAGAGGTGGCACAGGGAAGCTGTTGCAGAAAAGACAGGTCTTTCAGCAAAATCCTGGTTAAAAGGAAACCCTCAAGGCTCCAAGTGAAAATTCAGGCCTTTATTTCCTGGAAGTGTTGGAGACTGAATCACATGGATTCATTTTCAAATTCGTACACTAAAGGCAACCTTTCAACCTTTTGCCGTAACAAAACACCACCGGTAACGGCGACCTAAACGTATTATCTTTTTAAATCCGTTCCCACGGTGCAGGAGCGGAATGCCGAGGGGGAGCGGAGGGGGGCAAAGACGAAAACCGAGACCGCCTTCTAGGGCGCGCAGGACCAGTGGTCCGGCGGAGACCAGCCGCCTTTGTGCGCGGCGGCGGGCGGGCCGCCCACTCACTCCCGCGGCGGCGCGCCCCCGAGACACGCCGTGACGCCCCCCCTCACCTCCCGCCGTTGGGGCGCGCGCACACCTGTGGGGGCTGCGCATGCGCGTCTGTCCCCGCCCCGCGAAGCTGGTCGCAGCCACGCTCGTTGTCCCGGCGGCGGCGCCTCCTTTGAGACAGGCGGGGCGAGGCGGGCTCCGCCCCCCGCGCGGTGCCGGGCGCAGACGGAGCGGAGGCGCCATTTTGCGCTGCTGTGGGAGAGGGGTTGGGAGGCTCTGGCGGGAGGGAGGCAGGCGGCAGCGGTGTCAGTAGTGATAGCAGTAACGGCAACGGTAATAGCGGTAGCAGCTGCTGCTCGGGACTAGCGTCCCCCTTCGCCCAGCCCCGTGGCCAGGACCCTGCCGACATGAGCGACGTGGAGGAGAACAACTTCGAGGGGAGGGTGAGTGGCCGTCCCTCCCCGGGCCGTGCTGAGAGGGGGTGACCTGACCCGGGGAGGGAGGGTGGAAGGGGGCGCTCCTCGTCCTCCGGCCCGGCGGGGGGGGGGGCAGCGCCGCTTGCCTCTAAAATGGCTTCTTCAGGCGCCCGAGTCTTGACTGGGCCGTGGGCGACTCGCCTTCCTCCTCTCCCTCTTTCTCTCCTTTTTTTTTGCCGACCCGGCGCTGAGGGGCTGCCCCAGCGCGGAGTCTTACCCCCACGCTTCCTTCTCCCATCGCGTCTCTCCGTCCCCATCCCCCTCCATCGGATTGCGGGTCCTGAGCTCTGGTGCTGCGGGTTCGCTTCCACCCTGCCAGCGCAGGCTTTTTCTTTAAGCACGGGGCTTCTCCCCACTTATCTCTTTATTTTCTTTCCATCCCGTGATTCCGAGCCGTCCTGCGGTCCCGGCCCTCTTGTTGTCTGCCGGGTCTGGGCTTCGGGGTCCTTGCCCTCCCCCGTCCCCCCCCCCGCCGCGGGCAGTGCCGCTCTCCCGGCCGCGGCTGGCGGAGCGCGGCCCCGCGCGCTGTAGCCCGGGCCTCCGCCCGCGTAAAAGAGGAGGGACTGGGTCCTTTTGTGAGAGGTGCGCTGCGTCTCCTGGCTGCAAGCCCGCCAACGGGGGTCTTTTTTGGGCCATAGCTTCTGCAGCCATCGGGGAGGTATGGCCTTCGTTGTTAAACCGTTGAAACTCATGCATCGGGCAGCTGAATACTTTCTTCTCTCAACAAGCTGCTGTGGCTTTGTGACCTTGTTAGGCCTGTTTCTCTTTTTCTCTCTGATCGCTGCGGTTTTTCGTGTACACATATGACTGGTCCCTTCCATTTTGAATGTTGTTTTTTTTTTCTTAGTGATGATCACGGCAAGCAGGAAGCTGCTTGAAACAGGAATGGAATGTGTTCTTTGTCCTCGCTCCATCACTATTTGCTTTTTTAAATTTTGCAGAGATTTTTTTTTTTTGTTCACTCTCTAAGAGGTCCTTTAGAGGAACATCTAAGCATCTTTTTGGTGACTTTCTCTGATGAACCAGTAACAGCAGCTTTGCAGTTATATAGGCTTACTGCCTGCGGAAGCAAGCAATGAAATATTAGGAGAGTGGTGTCATAGTCCAATGATTATTTTTACACCAATATTATTACACTTTTGTCGTGTTAGTAAAAAAAAAAAACAACTTCCCTAGGCTGAGAGGCTGTGCAGTGTCTGCTGCTGGTTCCTCAGGTGAGGTAGACAAAATCTGTTCCTGTGTTGATTGCTTGGACAAAGATGGCTATATAGCTAAGCTCTTTTCAGCTAAGTAAACTTACCTCTGAAGGGAAAACCGATGAAGTCTAAGCAAGCTGGGCAACAAGTATGCTTTGTTAATTTTTTTAAAATTTTTACTTCAATCTCTCATTTTACAGTAAGATCTTTTTAAAAATTATTTCTTTGTCTGTATTCCCACAGTTGTTTATTGTTAGGAAATATTTGTGTTAGATTCATCCACAGAACATTTTTATTAGGTTCCTTGATGGATCTGTTGTTCATGTTACAAAGCTGATATAGATGAGTGGTTTCAGTATTTCTGCACGCGGCCTTCTGCCAAATGTAAAAGTAAAATAATGTTTTGAGAGTATTTGAAATCTGAAAAGTCCTACGTAGCAGTTTCTGGGACTGCTACTTCTCAGCTGACTTGGTTTTTTTTGTGGTGGAAAATTTACCTGTTGGAAAGAGTTGCTGACCATGTTGAGTCTTCATTTGGAAAACTTCTTTTCTCTCCCTAATACTTGAATTTCTCAATCAGTCTGGCATGTGGCAGTGTCTTGTCTACTGATGTTTTTTGTAACTAATCATAATGGCAGGTACTTGAATCATTTGTAGTTTTGGGGTTTTTGTTCTACTAATGGAGAACATTCGTAAGCAGTTCTTTTTTCTTCAGTAATAGTTTTTTTGTTGTTGGCGCTACTAAAATACTTGAAATAAATTATATTTCAGGATGTAACATTTTGTGTGTCACTTCCGCTGAAAGTGCTCACAGGCATAAAATAAAGCATGTTGAATTTTGGGGCTTTAGTCTGCCATTCCCAGTTGGATGGACCTCTTGGTTCTTGGTGCTTCAGTTTGCTATATGCAGGCACGTGGAACTGAGAGAGTATGGCATAAGTTTTCAATGGGAGAAAGAACTGCAGAAACTGGAAGAAAGTTTGTAAAGAACGTGCTTTCCTGGAAATTGCCACAAATAAGAATACCGAGTACCCTTTCAGTTCCCCTCTTCCCCCCCGCACCCCCCCCAGTTTAAATACTAAATAGTGTGATGTGCTTCTAAAAAACTAAATGCCAAAGGTATAAGGGAGTTTTAAGTTCAGTTTAAGTCCTTTTATATTCTATCCCTGTTGATGCATATTGTCTCAAAAGCGCTTCAGTGAAAGTTCTTGCAAGTAGTGATGAAGTCCAATGCCAAGATGAAGGTGCTTATTGATAGGTATGAAGTTTTGTCTTGGAGAGATTAATTAGAAAGTGTCTTCCTGTTTTGCCACTTACTTTGTGAAGAAAAAATGTTCATACATAAATAATGATAATTCGGTTAAATTTTTTAATTTTCCTGCGATACGGTCAGGAATTTAACTTTTTTAAAAAAAGCTTATTTTTATCTGCATTTAGATACTGCCCGTATATATGCTTTGCCTCTAATTTATTATTTTAAAATTATAATGTTAATTTGGACAGGAAATTTAGAATAATTTTGGAAATAACTTTCCAATGAGATTGCATAATTTGTACTATTTAAAAACTTGCATTTCTAAAATGGTGAGTAAAATCATTGTAGAGTTGTTTGGGTTTTTTTAATTATGGAGCTCACTCTTTATTGACTTTTTTTTCTAATGCAAATGTTAATCAAATACGCTCAGAATAATTAACATCTGCTCTGGTTTTTTTTTATTATTTTGTTTCAACTTAAGCAAGTTCTGTATTAAGAATGTGGCTGGTTGAACAGAAGAAATACCCCCTGCAAGCATGGTGGTTTAATTGAAAGAAATTGACAGAAGACTTAGAAATATAGTGGATGTGCTAGAGCTAAGTTTATGGACATTAAGAAGGAAAAAAAAAAAGATTTTTTAAGTCATGCTTCTTATTCAGTGACTTGAATTTTGGAAAAGTCATAGGATTTTGTCACCATTGAATGTTCTTTGTGAGCAGGTTAGGCAAATGAGGCTTTTTTCTTTTGTTGCTGTCAGGTGACAGGCAACTCTTACTTCCTTTCCTATATGTTCAGTTATTTTTAATAACAGATTGTTCATTTGGTGCACGTTCTGTCATGCAAATTTATTAAAACATTTCCAAGAACAGTGAACAAGCTGGAGTCTGAACAAACCCGTACTGTAGAAGCTGCACTTGAAACTTTGATGAGTTATTTTTTTGAGCTTCTGGTAATGTTTAATCTCTGTAATCTTTAAAGTTTAGTAGTTTTCTTCCAATATTAATGTGCTATTTGTCTAAATAGATAAAACTTTTTATCTGTTTAGGTAGATAGAACTGCAGATTGGTTGTCTTCCTTCATTCTAATGTGATGCCTCTTCCTGCTCTCAGCAAATCTCATAGTGATCTCTAGTAAAGCACTTCAATACATACATCATTTTGCATGTAAGCCATCTTGTTGAAGGAAGTGTGCATATATATGCAAGTGGCTTTTGGATTAGATTAACTATCAGTGTGTCTTGTTTTTGCTTCATGAAGCTTTTCAGATAATTTCTTTGGCTAAAAATAAATAAATAATGGGCGGGAAGTCTCTTTAGCTATTGCATTCAACCCCTCCTGCAGTGGCAATCTGCCACCTCTGTGGAAAGGAAGGGACATTGGTTTCCATACCTATTGAAATATAGGAATGACGGTATGCTGGGGCATTCTGTGTTCGCTTGGAGAGTGCTGTGGTCACCCTGTGTTGTAAAGGAGACTTTTTCTTGAAATAATTTTTTTTTTTTAAATCAAGCTTAATAAATTTGACCACGTCAGCTGGGAAGACTCCTCTTTCTGAAAACGAATTCCGTTTCCTATCTTCCGTATGTGATAAAGGAGTGACTACAGAACCCTTCCTGAAGAGGCATGTTTTGAAGCCTCAAAGAGAAGATTAACTTAAAATTTGAAAAAGTTTATTGCTGAAGCTGCTTCTTCCTTTTGTTTCTTTTTTTTCCTTTTAATTGGAGCAGTATCATTAAGCAATGCATAAAGTTTGCTGATGTTGGTAACTTAAAATAGACTTGTCTTCAAGATAGCACAACTTACGAGTTGCTTTTTATATAGAAGCTTATTATGTATACTAATGAAATATTTATAGAAGAACAGCTAATTAAGGGGTCAGTTTTATTTTTAGTACAGTGTGACAGAACATAGTATAAAGCAAAAATTATTTAACTTTTTCAGGTAGTTTCAGGGGAAGTTGGTCGATTCCTGTCAAAACAGTGGTTAAATTGTAGTCTTGTCCTTTCTTATAAATGAGGTGTCACTAAATTGTCAGTTTTGTCCAGTGAGGTAGGCTGCTGTTAGTTTTCCGTTTTTTTCTCGATTGTTTGTGTTTTTCTGTCCCCTTACAAAGTTGGACTTCATTTGTTTTTTGAGTTTGAGCAGGAGTTTTAAGCAGGATTTTTGTAAAGTCAGAACTGCCATTTTGCTGGTTTAATGACGTTGCTAGGCTACTTGTCGCCCTGTCGAGTTGCCCCCGTGTGTTATAGGTATTTCTTCTTAACAAGGTTAAATGAATTTCAACCAAGATTTCAGGGCGATTTAATTTTTTTTTCCCCACTTCAATTCCCATGTGTTGCTCTAGAAAGCCTAATTTAAGCTTCTTCAGGTCTTTTTATGTAGTGTCTCGCTTTAAGTTTTGATGGTCTTTCTGATATACTCTGAAATGGTAAGCTGTGAGGTGAGATAAGGCATGACAGAAGTCCAGGACAGAAGAGTGGTAAAAAAGAACAACTTTGTTCCCCCCCCCCAATGTTCTTTATCATACCCTCCCATGATAGGTGGAAAACTGAAAGAATCCTTCTTAAAGACTTCTGCAGTTCTACTCTGCATAGAAGTGTTTTGAATGCTTTCAAAATAGTAATTATATTGGAAAGTAGCATTTCTCCTGAAGGATGCAGTGAAGATAAACAGTAGATACAACTTTTATCAGTTGTACCAGTATGGATGAAATGCATTGACGTGACTGACATTTGCTGAGCTGGATCGCCTAAAGTTGTTGATAGTTGTTCAGTGGCTGGGTTTGTGGTCTAAGTTAACTGGGGGGGGTAGGGCGGGCGGAGATATCCTTTCCATACCACTTTGTTTCGTGGTGTTCCTTCTGGGAAGAGAGAAGATAGAAAGGATAAAAAATACTCCTCGGTGCTCTCTTTAAATGCTTCTGGCTGCGCATCTTCTTATCCAGAGAGTCAGTAAATGAAGCTGCAGTCTTTAGATTTTGTGTTCGGCTACAATAGTTTCTTTGGCTCCAAGTTCCACTTCTTAGTTAATCATTAATCCCATTTTCCCGGTACGTACTTGAGGAAGCCACCGCATCTTATTCAATGAAGCACGCTGTTGTGATTGGGATTTGGGGTTGTTTTTTTTTAAGGTGGGTTTTCTGGTGTGTTTTTGTTTTATTGTTTTGCAGGGGTTTTTTTGTTTGCTTTTGCTTTTGTTTTGCTGTGGGGAAAAGTGTTACTGACAGATGTAGCATTTGTTTTAAAGTGAAGTCTAACCTGAAGAATATTAGGAAGTTAGCTGACACTCTATTCCTATAGCCTGTAGTGACAGCAGATCTAGATAATTTGACATGGTCACAGTGAGTATCTGTCTGTAAGTTTGTAAGGGTGAAAGTAGTGACTGGACAGTGAATAGTAAAGCAGAAGGTATTAAAATACATGATGTTTTGTAAGACAGTTGAGAAACTGAGTTTAAGAAATGCTGTCTTATTAGTGCCCCTTAAATGATCTTTAGAACAGAAAGATAAGAAAATGTTGAGGATCCAGAGAGAAATTTTAGTCTTTTCCCTCTTAAGCAGTAGTTAAATTAAATTCTGTGATAATGATGGAGCTAGGATCAGAATGCCTAGATTGCTTAAAACTAGTACGGAATTGAGAGATTTTAATGCTTTGGATAATAGAGGTGTCTATTTTCTCTCGCTAAAGATGATGTATCAAGAAAGGATGTTAACGATTTTTCTCATTCATATTGCAGAAGGGATATTAATTGTTTATGCAGAACAATTGGGTATGTTTGTGATATAGACTAAGATCTAGCTTGCTAATATTGCCTTATAGTAGGAAGTACAGGAGGAAAATTCTTTAAAATCTCCCTTTGTGACTTGCTGAAGCTCTGAAGGTCTTAATCCCTGCATGTAGTCTTATTAGGTACTTTCTCAGTGTCATCCATAAGTCCTTGAACTCTTGCAGATTACTGTGATTCCCTTAGTCTCTCCTTTTGAAGCACTGTAGGAGATATAACTAGGTGATCTATGTTGCATCAGAAGATGAGATGTAATTGCCTGCCAATGACAGACGCAGTATGCAACTGCTAACAGGTAATCTTTCTTTAGCTGCAGTTTATGTCTACAGTTACTTTGTTTGAGGAAGTTCGAAATGTGTAAGAACTTACGCTGTCACCTTTGTCACTCCAATTTTAAAGTGTGTGTTTGTGAGTGCAGCCCCTAAAGGGCTTAAACAGATAGTTCCAAAAGGACCTGTGTGAAAAGATGTAACATTGTCTTTTGGCAACTTAATAGATTCATTGTCATAACTGATACTATTAGAAACTCTGTGGGTGGGGTCGTAAGATGCTTCAGTTGAGTAGATAAGGACACTAAGTTAACTTTTACATTGTATGGGGATGATTGGGTCCTTGGTATTTTTGGCACCTCCCAGCACTTTTACATTGTGCAGTATCTGGTTTTTGTTTGTTTTGTTCGACTTTCTGAAGTTCTTGTTCAAGAATTGATATTTCAAATGCAAAAAGCATGGACAACATAGTATCCCCATGAAGGGAGTGAATGAGGAGGGTGAATTCTTTGTCTTTTATTGAAAGATGTTTTCTTTTACTGAAGGATGTTTTCTAAATCTGAATGATGTCACATTAAATGTTTTTCTGTAGTGCTGATCACTTTTACTAGGGAGGGAAGTGAGAATAATTCCCAGAGAAAGTGGTAACTGTTGTAGGGGATGAAGTGTAAAGGGAAGAATTAAGGAGGCTATCAAACAATGAAGAGTACAAAAATAGAGGTGAGGTAATTAAAAAGCATGTTAGTGGTTCTAAAAGGAAATGTATTTTTTTTATAGTGAGCAGTGAATTTCAAGTGTAAAAATAAAGACACCAAATAAAATTTGGTAATATTTAAGTGTACATACATCCCGTTATTTCAGTGACGGGTAGCTGGATCAGCAGATAGCCAGCTTAGTAGGAGTAACCTGTAATGCAGACCTGATTATATGATCCATGTGTCACAGCCAAGCTTCGAATTTGGCCTTCATTGATAAGTTTGACAGGCCTATCATCGCAATAGGTGGCATTCTCTATGTGTTCCTTGTCCTTTTTATTGAGGTAAAGGCAAAAGGTAGCGTAGCTGTAATGGTTGTTAGTAAGGTGCCTCTCAGGTTCCATTTCCAGTGGAATTATTGTCTTAAAATGTGAGGACAGCATCCTTTGAGAAGAACTACAGCCCAAAGTACTGAAGAACTTAACTGCAAAAGAAAATGCAAATCTGGTCACAGGTGGAGTAAGAAATAAATTCAGAAAAACATTGTGAGGACTGGCAGGATGAGAAGTGACGCAAATCAAAATGTAACACTTATGGGAGGGGAACTTGCTATGCATTTTTTTCATTAAGAATTTTGCACATTTTTTGTAAAGTTACAGGTGTATATAGCATACTATTCTGTAGGGTTTTTTTTAATATATCTGAGCTCCCTAGAAATCCTATAGACTATAAAATGTGAGGACATTCTAAGCTGCTCTTTGTTTGCTTGTTTTCCTAGTTTTTCTTGTGTGCGTTATGAAACAAAAACCTCTCCTGTCTTTTATTGGATTGCTTTAAACTGCCCTATTATACATCTTGTTTTATATGGATTAAGTTGTATGCAAGGAAAATAGGATAACAATGAGGAAGAAAAAGTAGGAAGAAAAATAATTTCTTGTGTGTATCTATATGCATGTATTATGTAAGTATGTACATAGACAGATTTTTGGCTGGAATTCTTTGGCCATTCTGTTGAACTGAGAGTGTCTTAGTAATAATGTGTAGAAGTAGAATTTGGGATATTCAATATTGAGAAGTGCATAGTTATTACTTTAGGGGGGGAATCACAGTTATTGGTATCAGTACTTTAATATATTTGTGCTAATTAGTTTTTAGTGTATCTATTTATCTTGCCAAAAAAAAATCTGAAAGGGGAGGAGGGTAGCTTTGAAAAAAGCAGTAAAACACTGAGAACTCAGTAAGCTCATTGTTAGAACGTAGACACTTATACAGTTTTAAAGATTTTTTTTTAAAAAAAAAGTTGTTTTATAAAATAGTTTCTTGCACTTTACCTGCTGGCTTTTCAATTTGGTAGATAACATCTGAACTCCAGCAGAGTTTTATAATCCCCACGTGCTTAAATATACTAAATGTTCTTTTTCCATTAAGGTTAATGTTCGTGAAGAAATTGAAGAGTTTTTTCCAAGAATGTGGAAGATAAATCAAGATAAAAGAAGGCTAATGAAAAGTATTAAAGATCAGAAAATTAAAATTGAATGGGGGAAAAAATTGAACAGAAGATTGGTCAGATAGAAGCACTTGAATGTTTTTTTAAGGCTATAATGAATTGTTTGAATTGGGGAAGAATACACGAAGTATGAAAAATGAAAAACTCAATGAAGAATGAAGAAAAGTAGAAAGCAAGAGTGAAGTAGAATTAAAAGAATCTGGAAGAATGAATGGGTCCTAGGTTAAGTAAATGTATGGTTTATGTTCCAGTGTCTGTATGATCAAGTTGTAGATGAATTTGCATGATTACTTAGTTAATAGAGAATTGGTGATCTGGTTCAAGCAGGGACCTATTTGAGGAAAGCATACAGTATTAACAGTGGGTTAGCAAAATGAAATTTGTTTTGGAGGGTATTGCCTAACCATTTGTTTTTCAGGAGCAATCAATATAATAGAATTACTGTACTTTAAATGTTAGGAGTTAGGCATTTATACAACCAATACCATTTTTAATACTGTCTTTTTTGTTAGGAGTCTCGCTCCCAGTCAAAATCTCCAGCTGGGAGTCCTGCTCGTGTAAAATCGGAGAGCAGGTCAGGATCTCGCAGTCCATCAAGGGCTTCCAAACATTCGGAATCGCACTCTAGGTCAAGATCAAAATCAAGGTATGTCCAGGAAGTTATTCATGCTAATTCAGTGTTACTGCTTATGCCTGTTCTTTTGGTACATCGATGAGCTTTCTTTTTCCCTTGTTATAAACTATAGACCTTCTGGGGTGTGTTAACAGGACTGTGTTATTTTGCACATTGGTGGTTATATAGGTGGACAAAGTTGGGGAAAGATTCCATGAGTAGTGAAGCACGGTTATGATCAGAGAAAGTAATATAAATAGAAGTAGTAATGTAGACACCACAACTAAAATTTGTAGGTTTATCTCTTCTAGAAGAGAGGAAAGGGATTGCATCTCAATTCTGTAAAAGCTTATGCTGCTTTCCCCAAAAATCTGTTTTGGGGAACTCTTGTGTGGACCCCTTTTGGCGGGGGGGGGGGCTGGAGAAAAGTCAAGTGAGAACTGCAACAGACATAGTCTGTGTTAGATAATAGGAGTAAGCTCTGTAACTGTTGCAAATGTTGGAAGACACCACTTGGGGAGGTTCTTGGTCTTCCTTCATTGGAGACTTTAAAAACAAAATCAGAAAACTACGGCTTAAATGGGGTGTGGATAGCTTCTTGACTTATGGGAGCTTCAAGATTTAAATGAATTTTTTGATGCTGCACACGTCCTTCTCTGTGTGTGTGTGCACTGAGGCAGAATTCTACAGTTCTCAGTTGTGAGAGAGCTTGCTCAGAGTAGAGGAGGAATGTCTGTCTTTTTTTTCTTTAACATGTCATAAACATTACTTGGCTTATACTGCCTATCTTCTCTCTTCCCTTTTACCATCATACTGGTGAAAATGGGGGGAGCTACCGAATTCTTCTTTAACCAACAGAGAGAGAAAGGAGAAAACAGCATTTGTAGCTCTGGAGGAGGAAGAGGAATTGCATAGTATTATGTTGTTCCTCCTCCCCAGTTCTTAGGAGAGATCAGTCATCTATCTTCTCTATTTATACACTTTATACCACGGCAGCCAAAAAAGACTTACTGTGCTCTGAATTCGCAAAGTTAAGCCTAATGTTATAGCTTCTCTTCTTGCAGTGAGCCAGCAGTTATCTTTAGCCGGATAACTAACAGCCTGTTGTTACGAAATAATGCCCATACGAAATTATGCAATTTTGATGAAATTATGCCCGTTTAAAACTGAGCTTATCGTTGGCTAGATGTCTGCAAAGAAATGCTTGAGGAGTTAATCAGGGATTTTTTTGATTTTGAATAATTTTCAAGCCTAAGTGAGCTTCATTTGTAGATACTGCAGCACTGTAGTGCTGCTAGATCTTTCAATTTTTCAGCCAAGATAGTATTTTATATTGTGGCATGTCTGGTTTCTGTGTCATTGTGCAAGTGTTAGTTACATGTGTAGCCAAACTGATATAAGTTTAAACTCTCAACTTCCTGAAAACGGTCATGAATGTAATCCTTATTGTATGCCAGAAGCACTCTAGCAAGGTTAAAAATCGTGCTACCAAGCAGGTTATTAGAGATCTGCACAATCTTTAGATCTGTAAAGTAGAAGAAACTTCACTATTTTAATTGTAGAGAGCCTCTTAAAAAAGGATTTTTCTCTAGGAAATGTAAGGCTTACAATTCAATACATGATGTGCATATGGCCTAACTAAAAGCTTTCTCTTTGTTGAAGATCCAGGTCCAGAAGACATTCGCACAGACGTTACACTCGTTCCAGGTCCCATTCCCATTCTCATTCCCATAGGAGACGTTCTCGAAGCAGATCGTACACGCCAGAATACCGTCGTCGAAGGAGCCGTAGTCATTCTCCAATGTCCAACAGGAGAAGGCACACTGGCAGCAGAGTATGTCATGTTCATCAAGGCTGAGTATCAACAAAACGATTGCTGCCTACATCAGTGTAGTCCAGGTTACCTGCAGGCTGAATTTGACCTGCTGTCTTTTCACTGGAGGATATGGCAGTTGCTGGGGGGGAGGCAGCAATCTCTGTCCTTGCAGCTGGACACTTAATTCTTGGGCCTGCAACTGGCGGGGCAGTTGTAGAAATTAATTGAAAACCATAGCACTGCAAGTCAGTATGTGCAGATAGGGTGACATCTGCTTCCCTCTGCTCTAAAAGTTGAACCCTTGTGATATGCTTTTTGTTGCAGTTCCCTCCACAAAACCAAGACCTTTTCTGTGCATGCTTGCAACCTGACAGTATTGATAAGATTGACTAGAGGAGCCAAAGAATAAAATTCTCAAGTGTTTATTTGCTTACAACATACAGCATGTTATGTTTGAATTTTGCTTGTGATTTCATACCTCCGAGTAATTCATTTGGTTTAACTTGAAGAAATAAACCCATGCGTTATTAGCTTATGTGTAATCTTAATAGACTAGGAAAATTAACATTTATGAAAAGGATCAGTAAGCCTCTCAGAACGTAAGTTAGAAGTATCTCTGTATGGACAGGAGGGAAGTATAGGTATATCAGCCAAGATCTAAGATACTAATCTGTCATTCTGAGAGATTTCTCCCAGTGGCCTTCCTTCTAGTCCGTTTCAGTGCCTTAGCTTCTGCTTCTACATCGCTTCAGACACCATCTGCCTCTTCCTTGGGGAGGGCCAGGGTACTTTCCTATTCTAATCCTGTTAGTTTTAAACTGGTTTAGTTTCTCTGAATTGTTTACTAAACTGGTCAAAAAGAGTATAGTTTTTTTGCAGGCTTACCTTGGTGAAGCAGCTCACCGGGACCAGATAATAACCAGTGTGAGGGAGAAGACAAAGAGTGCGTGGAAAAGGGCAAGACTACAGTAATGCTAACATACAGTGGCTTAAGCTGTTGTGAAGCAACGTTCATAGTTACGCTTTTTGTGGATTTTTGCCAGTGTGTAATCATGATGTAAATATTAATCTAATGTCTTTGAAAAATTGGCAGGAATAACTGAACTTCAAAAGGATTAGCAGATTTCTTGGTGAAAGATGAGTGAATCCACTTTACGCCTTGAAATGACTTCATGAAACACAAAACTTGTTTTCACAGTGAATTTCACTCTGATTCTAAGGAGTAGTTCTAATAGTGTCAAAATGATACTCAAACCAACCAGATTTTAATCCACTAAATAGCAAGGTCCTAAAGGCACCAGGAAAATTGGTAGCAATTTTGCCACTTCTGATCTTGTTGAGAGAACTTGCATACTGTGTTGTATAAAAGCTGTCTTTTAGCCTTCCCCAGTCAGTTTAGTCCTTCCAGTGGTGATGTGGCTGTCACTTGTTGCTTACGGTGCGCAGACTTATTCTCCATACTTCTCCTGCCTAAGTAAAGGTAGTAGGGTTTAAGTGTAAAGGGGATGTAAGAAAAGGACAATACTAGTATGTACTGTGTGGATGGACTTGTCCAAACAATTATTTAAAACACAGAGATTTCATTAGACTCACTAGAGTTACAGTAATAAAAGGAGTATAGCCATTAATGTCACTGGATTATCAGATAGGTTTATTTTTTATTCCGTATTTCAATCTAAACCTGTATAATTAAAACTTTCGAATTACAAACTGCCAGTTTTTCTTGTGCTCTTCAACTATAGTGAGGAATGGTAGAAGATTCATGTCTTAAAACAAAAGTTTGAACTACGTCAAATGGAAAGAAAGACATTTCAAATACATGAGTAGTTTGGACATCTTATTTTCACGATGGATTCCTGAACAAAAGCTCTGAAAAGAACATGACAGAATATCTAAACCTGATCGTTCTTTGAATCGGGCTGCCTTTGAAAGGCAAGCTCTGAGGCATAAATTACTGTGCATCAGTGGCTTTAAAAATCTGAAACTGAAATACAGATCTGTGTCAACTTCCAGTTACTATTTTAGCAGAAACATTTAATCCCTATGCCTGTTACTGCATGTAGTATAACAGGTGCCAGAAGCTTAACTGAAAAAATGTTAATTTTGATCAAAATAGTTCTTACAGTGGAATTGGCATTAGATTAACTCTCTGGAATGTAGAGAAACTTTAAACCTAATAGAGAAGTTGTACCTTGTACGATTGTACAATTTCATGTTTGATTTCATTTAATTGAAGTGAAATGTATTAAGTAGATCTGTATCCCACATCGTGTTAAAGAATCAAGAGTCTTGCCCTAGAAAAGTGTGCATGCTTTTGGATTACAGTTTCACAGAACTGGTCTTCAACACTTGTTACTGTCTAGATGAAAGAAGCTGGTGACTTTCATCCATTTTACAAGTGCACAGAGATAAACTTCCAAATATAAATACTGACTTTCAGTATTGTTTTATAGGAAAAGTTGGAGGAGGAAGTTTTGATAGAAGCTGAATTTTATAGTTCAATTGTCCGTGCTTAGGGGCTCAAATGTATTTAGTGTGTGCAACTGGAGGCAATATGTGCTCTCAAGTACCAGTGGTGACCATGCAGAAAGGCTGAAGGTGGGAGTTGAGGCTGGCTGACCTGTTCTTAGCGCAGACTTGTATGTCATGTCTCAGTTTGTTGGTGATTCCAGTGTGAAATACTAATAAAATAGGTTCCTGTTATTCTATAGCTTTTCTGTAATCAGAATGCTTAATTTTTATCAACTGAGTTTTTCACCAACATGAGAAGTTCATCTTTGTCTCTTTTCTAAAATAAAAATAATAAAAGTAGTTGGTTTCTGAAACTTACGATTGGAATTATAACTGTTGAAGTATTAAGCTATGTAATAAACTGTGTTTAGTTTTCAGATTAAAATTTTTAATAATTGATAAATTTTGATATGAGAAAGTGTAACTTGTTTTTTATAAACTTAATCGGAGTTGAACATTTGTCTTACCAGGCTAATCCAGATCCTAATACATGTCTTGGAGTGTTTGGTCTCAGTTTATATACTACTGAGAGAGATTTGCGTGAAGTCTTTTCCCGATACGGACCTTTGACTGGTGTCAATGTTGTTTACGATCAACGGACTGGACGATCAAGAGGATTTGCTTTCGTTTATTTTGAGAGAATTGATGATTCTAAAGAGGTAAATTCATGCTTTACTACTTTTGACAGGTTTGCTCTTTGTGCATTGTCTTCATGAATAATGTCTGGGGAGAAAAAAAAAAACCAAAATGTCTTTGAGTGCATATTCACTAGCAGGTTCTCACAGTGAGATTAATTTAAAATATTTTGTTGGAATAACATGGCACTTTTAAATAGATGAAACATTTTAATTCAGTGTTCAGATGCTTGGGAAAATTTTGAGTATGCGCTGTCTGTATTGAGCACTGATGGGCACTGTGCTTTGATTTTAGTCTGTTACTTAAAAATGAAAGCGAATATTTAGACAAACATAGAAGCCTCCTAGTATTTTTGATATATTTTGAAAGTTAACTTTTCAAAGTAGTTTCCTGCATCTGTCAAAATTCTGAAGATTCTCTTTACTTTCCATTTTCTTCTCTAAAAGCATGTAATTTGAAAATTAAAGGGTTTTGTCTTGATTTGTGCCTTTGCTATTTATACAGATAGCTGTTTACAGCTCGACTGAGTTGTTAGTATAATTGATCTATAGGGAAAGAATCAAAGAATATGAACAGCAGTCTGTATTATGGTTCACCACAGTAGGCAGTACTTTTTTTACTGGTGTAAGGAATCCTGTGAGCTTTACTACGTTTACTGAAATTTGTAGATGAAATTGCCGTTAAAAGTAAAGACACATCCTTTTTTAAAAAAAAATAATAACTTTTTTCTTTAAGCTTTCACTGTGAGGTTATCTCTTGGGCAAACTGAGTCGCAAACTTCAAGCATCTTGTTTATGGACTAATAGTCTTGGGCAGATGTTTCAGATTTGCTGTTTGATTCTGTTTACATTAGATAAGTATATTCATAATGCTTGGATATGGCTCTTCTCACTTAGGATTGAAGGGAGGGAGGGTGACAGCTGTGGAACCTACTATCAGTAGCTGAAAAATGAAAACTGATGCTAGTTGATATTTTAATGAGAAAAAATGTGTCATGGGTGAGTTGGTTGGACTAGACTCAGTTCTGATCTCTGGTTGATTTCTGGTATGATGCAACAGAATCGGTTTATGGGAAGAGTGGTGTTTGTAGATGTATACGTGTGTGGTTGTTGCAGGTTATAGGCGTAAGTAAAAAGACACAAAGCTTCCTTTACTGTCCCTTCTGTTATTTTCTCACTATCACTTTGACAGATTGAGAGAGGAGTTAATGGAGTGGATAGCTGTAAATCCATCTTTAGTGGCCTGCTGTCTTCTAACTTAGCTTTTTATTTCTTTACATCTTTCAAAACCCGTGGGGTTTTGAAAATGTGACTGTTTTGTAGAACATAAAGTCCAAAATACTTGCACAGTATTTTTTGTCACGTTCATGTCTGTTTTACAACTTCATATGCCTTTAGAAGTAGGGGGTTTTCTTAGTTGCCATGAGCAATGGTCATGCATGACACCATGCATTTCTTAAAATGTTCCGTGTAAATAGCATGAAGTAATTTGTTTAGTATAAAGCTGTTTTGGCAGACACTACAAAACTGGAATGCAAAGAAAAAAAATCTGGATATTACTTGCAGTCAGAAATACAAAAATAAAGATAGCACCTTAAGCAGGAACTTAAATAATTGGTAATGTAATTAAACCCATTTTTTTCCTCCCCAACGGGCTGGTGCATGAGGAAGGGAAAAGGATGCAAAACCTCCCAACACTGGGAATTTACATAACTGAAATACTTTGGCAAAGAGGACAGGAGAAAAACTTGTTTGACTCGATTTCATGGGCCTTGAGGACAGATTTGAAGATGGCAGTAAGTGGCAGCTACTGTAGAAAAAGGAGATACAGCTATAAATGCGAAACTCTGACAGGCCCTGTAGGAGAACACTGAAGGACATGAAGTAATTGTCTGTGTGGAAGATAGACCGAATCTGAAAAGTTGAGTGTGCGTAAAAGCAATGACACTTAAATTACTTTTGTTCTGCGTAAATAACTTTCCTATTAAAAAAAAAAAACCAACCCAAAACAAGGGAAAAAAACAACAAACAAAAAAAAGCCCCAAAACCCCCAACACCCTAAGCTTCTGAATAAAGAGAATATAAAACTCCAGGTGAGATGTTGAACTAAATTGCAGCCCTCTTAAAGCAGTCAAATGGATTAAATACATGTAGAACTCTACCAAAAAAATGAGAATTTCCCATTATCTTCATTGTCCTTCCAAGAGAGGTGACACTGAGAAGCCTCTCAGCTGACATGCTGTCAAATGCTGTTAATATTAAAATTCAACACCAAATGAAATGTGAGTATTTACATTTAAACTTCCATAACTTGGTTTAAGTTAGGTCAGTATCAGTATTGTGTGGATTCTGTTGCAGCTGAAATCCCTCAGGATCTTTGTCATCACTGGTTATCATTCTTACAAATTGGATCAGTTATTGAGCTCACTAAAATATTCCTGTGTGTCAAGATTCTGAAACCAAGCGATGCAATGTTTCTAGCTCCTTATGGTGGTAAAGGTATTCTGAATTGTCAGCTGGCTCAATGTGGTGGAAGTCCATAGGCAATGTAAAATAGCGGGTTTTTTAAAGGTGATACTTTGCAGTTTCCTAAAAACAACAAAGGGGCAGTAGTAAAGTTTCCTTTTAAGCTGTTCTAGGCTTTCAGAACTTCAGATTGATTATGACACCATATCAGCCTTGTTGTTAGCTGTTCATGATCATCTTGGTTATGAAGAGGAGCAGAGATTTAGCTGTTGATAACTACCAGGTAGAGCAGCTAACTCATCACAGTAGTTTCAGTTGTTCCACCTTAACAGGATTGGGAAGGAAATGTTGGGTGCGTGTATCAGTTCTAAAGATTTCTTGTGGAATCTCCTCTGTTTTGAAACTGCTGAGAATGAAATGAAAATTTACAGTCTTGACAGAAGGCTCCTTTTCCATCAAGTGTCTTTTATTGCAATGGCTAGTGTTTGCAAGAAAGCACTTGACTAGATTGTTGCGTTCTGACCCATGTTAAAGATGCTCATGGACACTGTCTTTAGTTTAAAATGTGATAGCAGATAGTAAGCGTTGAAGATTCACAGTTGCTTGTCCACAAAACCTGAGCTTTCGCTGTGCTAGTGTTTTTTGGTGTGCTTGTTCAAGGCCTATTTGAAAAGCTCATGTATTATCTACCTTTTTCTAGAGGAAAGGGTATCCTCTTACGGGTGTAGTGGTTTTAATTTTTCATGACACTATGTTGGGTTTTTTTACCAAAAAAGACTTTTCTAAGTAATATTTGGCATTGCTTTTTTGCCTTGTGTGTTGCAGTGTCTTGTCTTATGTTGGCCACCCTTCTGCTAAGTCTTTAGAACCACATGTGTAACATTACGCAGAGGGCAAGATCTGTAAACATCTGTTGAAGACCTCTTTCACAAGATTAGAGTTCTTTCTTGTGTATTTCTCCATATTGTCAATGCTGGCACTGAGCCAGTGTTGTAATACTGTGGTTTTGCAATATTTTTGCTAAATTGTAGAGGATATTCACCAGCCCATCACATCAGGATTTTCTTCCTGTGTTCAGAAGAACACAAACTTTTATGTACTGGATGAGAAGGAAAAANGGGGGGAATGGACTGATTATCTTGGAGTTAACAATAAATTGTGAGGATTACTTGAGTAAAAAGTGTTGGCTGTTCTAGGGAGATGATTCTTACTACAGTTACCAGGGATTTCATAGGCCAATATGCAGCTCTTCAGTAACTCAGAATATGAAGTATTAATTGTTGCTTAAACGGACGCTAGTATGAATGTACTGTGTTTCTGTAACAAGAACTCCTCTGAGAAGCATTAGCTACAACAGCTGTTGGCAGTACGGAATTTTCTGTTTTCTAATGCTAGTTATATGCTCTTTATAGTTTTGACCATCTTTCAGAACAGTTTTCTGAAATAGTATTCATTAGCAATCACGACAAACTTTATACAGGCAAACTGAAATATTAACATAATTTAGTTGCCAAAGGCCGGAATAATAACAGGGTTCTTCATTTTAATTTGCAAGGCGTTTAATCTCTGGTGCAAGCAGACCAGCGTAGAAGCATCATTGTTGACCAAAACTTCTCCCATAGTTTGTTGAAGAAATGTTTTAAGTATTGTTTGTGGTATCAAACAGGACCCATGATGTATCAGAAAAGAACACAAGAAGGTCTCAAATGTTTGGAATTACAAGTTACAGACTTCTGGAGACTCTGAAATACCAGGAAATTGCTAGTACTGGCAGAAGCATATCCAGTTACTCATTCTGGTTCTCTAAAATCCTGTATTTCTTGATTTGGAAACTCTTTAAAGTATGCTTTAAAGAGAATACATTTAATCAATACATGCTTAAACTCAGAAATTTGTATATTAAACATATCACTTACAATATTCGAATAATATTTAAAAAAAAAAACAACTCAAACTAGAGAATATAAATTGACTCTTGTTCAGAGGTGAAATGGACACTTGAATTCAACTTGACACACTGCAGTAAGTGTGCAAAGCTGGGTTTCTTTATTTTTTCATCCCATCAGGTTTCTTACTTTTTTCAGAATGCTCTTTCAGGTGTCTTCATTAAATCCAGACCTGAACTACTGATATCAGTATACTGGGGGGGTGGGGGGGTAGGAAGCTAATTATGTCTTTTGTCCCATGCTGTACCTGTGATACAGTGGAGATGATGTTTTTATGGGTGGCATTAAGGACAATTTGGGAAGGACTTGAGGTAAAAAAACAAACAAGAAACCCCCAAAAAAACTCAGCAGAAAGTGTCTTATATGCTTGTTTCTAAATCATGAAAATAGTGTTTTCAAAACGAGACCCAACGTAAATTGCTCACGTTCAACTGTTCAGGTGTATTCAGTCTGTACTTCACTAGTTTCGTGGTGATGATGTCATGTTATTGAAGTAATTCAAAGCAGCTAGGTGCAGTTGAAATGAAGGCTTGATGATCTTTTGTACAATACAAGTGGTATATTGAACTCCATAGTAGAAATGTAAAGTGACTGTGACATCAGCTCTGCCAGGTCAAGTTGTCTTCCGTCCCTTCTCCCTCCCTCCTTCCTCCCCACACGCTTTCCCCAGTGACCACAGTGCAGATTGGAAAGATTTCCCACATTGTTTCTTTGTCCAGGCTGCTCTTTGTGGCATTACCCAGACTGAAAGATTATTTAATTTCTTTCAATGAATTATTGATTGCTTAACTACTAGCGGTCACCTGTGTAAGTTTGTGCATACAACTAAAAGTTCAGTATTTCCAAATTTATTTTTATTCTACCTAAATGCTAATACATGTAGAAAACACCACATACTGTAATAAATATCAAATGAAATTGAAACCTGTTAAATTTAATGCTTTATTTCTAATTGTTTTGAGCCACTGGAGGCCGTGATCCTGTAGTTGGGGAACTGCTCATTTTGTCAAACCACCACCTTAACTATAATAATTTGGAGGAGTTTTGCTATTACAGATAGACTGCTGCACATTGAAAACTGTGATCTAAGATTGAATTCTTGCCTGTGTCGTACCCTGTCCCCATTCTCTCTTTTCTGACTGTAAACATACAGATATGTATTCTGGCCTACAAAGTCATTTTTTCCTTGGAATTTGCAACCAAAACTAATAGTGCATGTTTATAGGAATCATGTTCGCTTCCTTGCTTACTGTCATCTTGTGAAAGCCATGCAAGTCCATTAACAACATTCAGATATTTGGAAGAAAATCCAGGTTGAAATGAAAATGGACTGTTGACAGTTAAAGGCTCCTGAGAGTGTATTGTGTGTCTTAAACCCCAATGTAATTTGATTTTTCTCTTCAAAATGTTTCATTTGATGGTCTGGAAAATATACCTTTAAACAGTGTTCGAGAATGTCTTCTGCATTGTTAAAGTGAATGTGCAATTTTTTTCCCTTTGGCATTTAAATGTTCCTAACACAGCATTCATGCATACCCCAAAACAGCAAGAAAAGCAAACTGAAAATTGTTTTGAATGTGTCATGCTAGTCTAATAAAACTGTAAATTCCAAATTTTTTTTATAAACTGTTTGAACTTTTAAAGAAAACATAAAAATGACAGTAATTAGAACTACTAATATGTTTTTACAGCCTTTGTACAAAATCAGCACTGTTGCATCCCTTGTTTGAAAACAGGTTTCCAAATAGGACTTTTGTCATATTGCAGCAGTCGTTAACTAATAATGTCAAATTAAGTCCTTTGTTTCAAAGACTTGAGATGTGCACATTAAGAACAATGCATAGAATTTGAAAACCTCTTTGGAAGGAATTTCCAGTTACTAATGACTGAATGTGAGTGATACTATCAGTTATTGTTGGATTTATAATGGCTTATCGTAGGTTTTGGCTTTTCTGCATTTGGGGGATGCAGTCAGAACTGTAAAAGGCTTTGTTATGTCTGTATATCTATTACAGATTGTTACTATTTTAATTTTTTTAGTTGGCAGTTATTGCTGACAGCTGTTGAAAGCTAAGAAAATTAAAGTTTTCTTACTGGATAGGTCATTAGATGTTGTGACCAGGATGTCTGAGATTCATGCAGACTGGTGACTGTGAACTAACTTTTATCTACTGAAATGTAACATTTGGTACTTCCAAAACAAACAATCAGGTCTTCTTAAAATTAACAGTTCATCTTGCTGATATGTTCCTCTTCTCTGCTCCTCCCGATCTCAAAGAAATCTTCCTCCTAAGGAGGTGTTTGTTATTTTAACTGAGACACATGTACCAGATGTTCTGGATTTGAGGTGGCTTCTTGTCAGCTAAACCTGTTACTCTGCAAGTTGTTGACTGGGCATAAAAATGCCATGAAGCAGAAAATTCCTTACCTTTCGCGACACCTTGCATATTGCTACATTTCGATTTTTCATCATGAAGCTAATTTTTCAGACAGCTATTTGCAGCCTTCGTTTTTTGGTTTGTGCACACATACATTCCTAGGATGTGTGCACAGATCTGTTTTCATTTAGATCATCCTTTGGGAACAGGACATTAAAAAAAAGAAAGAGAAAGAAAATTCTCAAGGCTAGGAAACTAAAGCTAAGGATCATGTTTTGTTCACAAAACATACTTTAGTGTATGTTGGAAGACTCAATGCTCTTTGATTCTGGCTTGCAGTTAACTAAATGTATTTTTTTTGTATGGGAACAGAAATCACTAGGTGGCGATATAGCATAGATATAAACACCATTGTTAGAACACAAACTATGTGTAGTTAAATAGATTAGTGATAATTCAGTTGCCCGGTTTGGGAACACCAGTTAGTTAAATCATATGTCAGGTTTTTGTTTCCTCCTCTATAACTTATCTGTTAATTCAGTAAGGTTCCTGTTAGAGAGCTGCAAAAAGTTATATTTCTGAATAGTTGTTTGTTTCATTATTTGAAAAAAGAAGAGAAAAAAATGCTTTGGTTAGAGGCTCCTTCATGTTTTGAGGTTGTGTATTGTTGCTCACAATTTAATAATAGCAAAGTGGTCGTGTTCTTTAACTCAAGATTGTAACAGTGTCTCTTCTCCACACATGAAAAATGAAAATAATGTATTTTGGGCTAAATTCTGTGCTTAGTATCACGAATTAAGTGGTGTGTACTAGTATTTCAGAGATCCTAGAGCAGCTGATGAAAGGATCAAAAACAATTTAATAATTTTATTTTAATGCAAATTTTAATAGCATTTAAGTCTAGCATTAACTGTTTGTTAAATTCTTACGGTTGTGGGTTTTTTTAAAGTTACTGTTGCATGAATATAATTCTCAGAAGTATGCTGTGCTCCTTTGAAAAACTATTTTCATGATTTTGAGTTTGTGAAAGGCCATTGTATTGATTCTCAAAGACCAGAGAAGCCAGGGCTGGTACACCCAGTGAGCGTGTGCAGGGGCTGCGGGCGGGTCTGAAGGCACAGGTTTCTCCAGCACAGACCCTTATGCGTATCGCTTTAGCGAGCTGCTATTGTGAGAGTGAGTGGGGAGGAAGGTTGTAATTAGGTATCCATGTAGGCTGAACCCGCCATTTTACTAAGCTCTGCTGGAGTAGGTCCTTGTAAGGGAGATGGCAGGAGGCTGGGAGAGCATGAAATGGCAGCCGACTAGCAGTAATCCGGCCATATGCACCCTACAGGAAGCCACTGTTTTGCACAGCTTTTGTATCCGCCCGTCCCCTCTGGGTCAGAGGCGGCAGTAGGAAAGATGCACTTTCCAGAAAAAGCTGTTTTGACTTTCAGGTTACCTTTCTGATGGGTAGAAGATGAAAGTCTAGGGAAAGTGACTGTGTTGGTGGTTAGCACCGTGCTCTCTTAACAAGGGATTGCGTGTCACATTTCTCCGGCACCCCAGTGCAGTCCTGTAACACTGCCGGCAAAGGGGCCAGGGAAGGACAGAGAGGAGCCATTCACCACAGTGGGGCACTAGTAACCAGTGTAAATAAAACAAGTGCAGGGCTTGTTTTTCTGATGGAAAATAATGTGATTTGTACATAGCCTTCCATAGTTACCAGTAGGTTGCAGATTTCACATCCCTGTTCCTGGTCTCTCCTGCAGGCAATGGAGCATGCAAACGGCATGGAGCTGGATGGCAGGAGGATTCGGGTGGATTACTCAATCACCAAGAGAGCACATACGCCCACCCCAGGCATCTACATGGGCAGGCCAACACAGTAAGGAGTTCACTCATTTCCTGTAATGGGACTACAATTGCCTTAAACTGAATGTTTGGAGTCTGGTTGAAAAAACAGAGCTACAGATGCTTTTTTTTTTTTAAATTTTAGTGTTATACCAATTGTATTTTATCACAAAGTTAATTTAAAGAACATGTTACTGTGGTTCACCTGTACTTTTAAATCCTACTGTAGTTTATTGTATCTGTATTTATAAAAAAGTGCTGAAGCGGTTATTTAAAAAAATATATATATCCAGCACAGTCAGTTAATGCACCCTTAACTTACTGAAATACTAAGGTGCCCATTTGGCTTTGATTTTGATGGGAATTAGGCTTAAATCACTGGTGGGCTTTCTGGCATGTTTTGATGGTGCTTTTCTTTAAATGTTTCAGTGTTAGATTGTTTCATGGCATAGTCTTAAGCGTCTGATTTACAAGAACACTTACAAAAAACTTTTAAATAATTTAAATCAGGATGAAAAGTAGATACCTGAAATGATTTTTTTTTTTTCTTTTTCTCTAATAGCAGTGGAGGAGGTGGTGGCGGTGGAGCAGGTCGTCGCCGTGACTCATATTATGATAGGGGGTACGACAGAGGATATGACAGATACGAAGAATATGACTACAGATACAGGTACGTAATTTTTATTTTATTTCTGTAGAACAGTGGATTTGTTGGAAAAACTGAAAAGTTAGGCGACAAAAAATGTTACTCAGTTTGTAGCAAGATTCTGCATACATGCGCTGTGTCTTAGAGCCTCATTACATTGGGGTTTGTGGTATTAAAGTAGTAATCTTCAGTGTTAATGTAATTTGGTTTTACAGTAAACAGTTGGGCAATGGGTTCATTTTGCTACCTGAAGGAGGTAGAGTGCGTGCCATGTGAATTTAGTGGACAGATAGAAAGGCAACTTGTTTCTTCATGCTGTATATAGAACCAGCTGACATGCAGTGCTGTTTAAAAAGGCGTTATTTGTAGATGGGACTTTTAATGCTTGACATTTCATAACCATCTCACTGTTTTGAAAGTTATCTAATTTCAGAGAACGTTGTTGAACACGAATTGTAGTCATCTGTAAAAGCACTTCATGTGTTTGCAAGGCTAGTGAGACTTTATTAAATTCTGTGACTGGGAATATCTTACAGTTTTAAACACATCAAATACAGAAATATAAAAGCATTTGTTAAATAACTGTAAGCCACAGCCAAATAAAGCTGAAATCATTCATGCAGGCCAAGTCTTTCAGTGCTAAGGAAATGGTTCTGTTCTGTAGAAATGATGTGAATAAGGCTTCTTTCATAATGGATGTTGTTGGGTTTCTTTTTTAATTTCCTTTAAAGGAGACGATCACCATCGCCTTATTATAGTCGATACCGATCACGATCAAGATCCCGTTCCTATAGTCCAAGTAAGTAAATACAAGTGAATAAATAGAATCTGTCTGGCTTAAACCTTGTTGTTACTAGTATTAATTGATCAGTGGAAATTCTGAATGTGAAAGCAAAATAGCTGGGCACATTAAAGCTGAGTTGTTCTGTGTACAGTTTATAGTAATCGTGTTGTCTTTTTTTTTCCAGGGCGCTACTGAAGATCAGAAGAGTTACAGTTGAGGACATGATTTTTAAAAACGAAGTTCAGATCTTAGCTTCCCTACTGCTTTCCCCCCCTTCCTTGTCCTCCATCCAGCTCTTTTACAAATCCTTGGTTCGTTTAGAATATACATATTTTTCAGTTGAAGTATTCCTGTTTTCCATCCCTCCTTATTGTAATACTCTTAAATATTGTAATTGTTGTAGTTTTTGTGTAGTAAAACATCTTAAGTAAGATGAAATAGAGAACCCAAAGTGCTGATACATTTTGGAAGTCATTCCTATTTTGTTTTAAAAACAATTGGACTCCTGACTAATCAGAAGAGAGGATTGATATTTTTAAAGCTTGCATGTCATATATAATATACACACTCAGATACTTTAATATAAACCTGCATTTCCAAGTAACTCGTTAATCTTTCTGTTAAATTGTTTACCTATTACTTTGATAAACAAGTAACAACTTTGAGCCTTTTCTGTAACGACAAATTTACGTAGATAGTCATGAACCAGAGGATTTTTTTTTTTTGTCAGGTAGTTGCTTTGAGTGTAGACTATTTGAGCTAGAGAAAACTTTGATATTTGACTGACTGGGAAAATAGATCCTTGTACACTCAAAACTAAGGCTGTGTTTTATAGATAAAGTTTCTGGACTGCTACACAGTGGATAAACTTTGAAGATAAAACTGTAAAAACCCCGGGGTTTTTATTGTACTTGGTTAAATATTTCCCCTTAATCGGTGCAGGACAAAAGATATTTATTGAACGTAGCAATTAGTTATATAATTTGCTGTTCATGTAAACAACAACAGAGACCACCAATGTTTTGGTATTGCAATAATGATAAAGCAAGTTTTGTTTCCAGTCCTTTGGAGTTTTGAAAGTATGGATGGAAAAACCTACAATTACATGTAAACCTTTTTTTCCCCCCTCAATAAAAGTTAATTCCACTGAAACGTGGTTTTTTGTCTTTTGTTCTGCTTTTCGTGTCAGCTTGGAACCTAGGTTAAAATAGACTTGATGTTGCTGTATGGATAATAAAGTCAACACTTATCTGGCTTCTCGGGAGCCTTGTCTTCCCTGAGGATCAGCGTGCGTTTATACAGGATGGCTAAGCAGAGTGGGTAGTCCAGCTTTCTCCTGTGCCATCTTTGGCGCTTGCCGGAGCTGCGGTGAGATGGCTTAAGGAGAGAAACACTGTTGACATTGTTTAGATTTCTGGCAAGTTTTACTCTGAAATAACTCACCATGTGGCTGGTTGAACGTCAATGTTGGCACAGCAAAAGGAATTGGACTACAAAGCCCTCGCAGCAAAAACCATTTCATCCCGATTGTCAGGGAATGCCACCAAAGGAGTTTGTCATCATTTTAAGAGGCTAAGCCTGTGAAACATGATTTTGTTAACTATTTCTGAATGTCAGTGCCAGGAACTATTTACAAATAATAGAACACAAACACATCCAACTCTTTTAAAGCTTGATAAGATACACCAGGAGAAACTAGTGACAAAACAAGTTCTAACTAATGGTTATTACTCAATACTTTCTACCCATTATGTTTTATCTATAAATTATAGTTGAAAAACTCTTAGTAAAGTCGAAGTAAAGGACCTGAAACACAGAAGTTCAACAAATAACCTTCCAACTCTGATTTTAGTGGTGATCCAGACAAATTAGGAAGTGCTAAGAAAATTGTCCTCTGTAAACCAAAAAGCTAAAGTCCAATCATGGACAACTGCGGCTGTTTTTAATTTTGGCTTTGTTTTTGCAAAATTCAAGGTTGTAGTGTGCAGAAATAGCGAGGCAGCTGGATGCAAAAGCATGGGAAATAGCTGCAGGGCTGGCAGGGGGAGGCATTCGGGCTCGGGGAATTATGATAATAAGAAGCGTGCCAGAGAAGTGGCTACTTCTTGCCAGGTTATGGCATTTGTGGCCTGTAACTGCCAAGGGTTGAGAAGTTGTTACTAGGTAGAGCGCAGTGGTTCAACAGACCTGTTGCTGGAAGACAAAGCCAGAAAGGAGTGTCTCAATCCTTGGCTTGGAGATTTTCTTCCAACAGTTAGACCTAACAGCCTAACGATCTCATTTGTCACGAGTCCATATAAAGTTGCAAGTGGCATCAGTGTTGTAGTACCTGGTGCATTTTGGGCCTCTTGGTGAGTGATGTGATACGCTCCATTTGAAGAGCAGGTGAAAGTGGTGATTCTTACCGTATTGGACGTGCTTGTACATGTATGTAACGGGTGAACAATTGTTAGAATTAAATGACCATTTCTAAAAGTATCAATCTTGAAATGGGAGGGGTAATTTGTAGCTGTGTCCTCATTCGTGTTTGGTTTGCTTGTGGTTTTTTTTAATAGTAGTGGTAGGGGGTTTTTTTAACTGAGATCAGTTGGGCAGTTTTCTGAAACTTCTGTGGCTTCCGTCCCCCCCGAGGATGGGAGCCTTGTCTCTGCTTCGTTACGAATGGCTTTAGGAACACCGTTTAGACAAGCACGTGATTCTGTCTGTGAAAGAAAATAACCTGGGTAACTCTCATACTGTGTCTCGAAATACAGCTAGTGAAACAGATGCATACTTTTGCTAGTCATTTCTGTATTTTCTTTAGTTCTAGATAAGGGATTATAAGCATAGTCAGAACTCCGATCATCATATACTGCAGTTTTGCAACAAAGTGAAAATAAGTCAATCAAAGTAACAAAACTTGGTCTTGCTTTGTGCTAATACGCAATAAGCTTAAGTTCACAAATGAATTGCAGGGAATATTTAAATACTGACTTTAGACAAATCTGACAGTTCATCTAGGTTTTTGTATAGCCTCAGTTGTGGGCTTGGGACATAGAATGCAAGGTAATACTTGCTCTTAACTTGCTCTTAAACACACCGTGTTCCCAAATGCTTCAAAGAAGTGGCCACAAGGAGTTCACAACAGCTGCTACACGGGCTGAGACTGTGCGTGATGGAAAATTTGCACCCCGTGACAACAGTTAAGAGACATCCGTACTGGTTTATGTGTTGGGTCAAAATAACTTCTGAGTGTGTGTGTGTGTATAGAGCTGATATGCGTAAGGTGAAGTTTATTAAGGCTGTCATTTTGTCATTTGTCCTATATCACTGTACTTCACATCTGTAATGACATTAAGCCTTCAGTCTTGCAGTGCTTAAGCGAAGCGTGTGGTGGTGGTGCTGCGTGGTGTGGAAGAGGGGTGATGCAGGCAGCTGAAGGATGCTTCTTGAAAAAGCACCTCCTGTTGCACGGCTGGGCAAAGAGAGGACAGTTGGAGGTACTGACACCACCGCTGCTCCTCGCTGTCTGTCTGCTCTTTTTAGCTATTGCAGTCCTTGAGAGCTGATGTCAATTCTCTGGACCAGAGAAGGAAAACAATCTGGAATAAATATTTTTCTATCGCTTTCTTACAAAAGCAACTTTTTTGGTTGGGCAAGTGATGGGAAGAAATTTTCCTCCTGCACACAGTGAGCGCCCTTGTCTTACAAACAGCAGCGTGAAGCAGAACATGAAATGCGGACTCAAGCCACGCCATCTGCAGTATCTGCAGACATCATTTCTTGCTTTGCTTTACATTTTCTTGCTTTACATTTTACTTCTGCATAAAGTATTTCAGGTGGGACTACGTCTGCCTATGGACAGGTAAGGACTGCTAGGTTGAGCAGGGGACTGTTTTTCTGTATCTCGTAACAACTGTGAATAACAACACTTTGATCAAGTTTAGGTGAAAAGCAGAGTTTGCCTTAAATAAGGTCAGTAGTATGTCCGGACAGTGCAGAAAATACCATCGTACTTCCTCAGTTTGGGTTAAACTTGTTATTAGACCGGAACAAATAAACCCTAATACTTTTTCTGCTACTGCTTTAGATATACAAGATTAAACATTCATTTAAAAAATTGGCTAGAAAAGGCAATGAGCCACTGAAGCCGGGCTGTTGTTGGATTTCATGAGGAAGCGAGAGACCACCTTACACAGACTGATTTCTTAACCTTTGTGGTAGCAACTGAAGGTTACGTCTTTGGTATCTAACAGCAGATACCTTTCGCCTTCAGATTAACCACCAAATTCATTTGGCAAAACATTAAAGATCCTTGTTAACTAAGATCTGCAAACCTTTCTTTAAATCAGTTCTTGAAGAACAAGCGGCTACGGTGGAAGTAAGTTTCCCACTGTGAAAAAGGCTAATGGTGCTCCCTGTATAAGGCTACTTTTTAAACTTAAAAAGTAGTTGTTTCTCTGTTGTTCCTTTTTTTTTTTTTTTTCTTTCATTTTTGGTGGAGCTTTCCAACTGTGAAAGTGTCTTAGGGACCAAGACTGGAGAATTGTGGTCACCAAGAACCAATATTGATATAACTGTTCTACCAGCCCCATCTGTGATTCCTCCCTCGTCCTCCTGCCGGTACTGCCTTAGCAGCGGGATGCGTATTCAGCATCTCAAATTCAGTAATTTATGATCTGTCAAAACTTCCAGGCTGAAATTTCTCATGCCAGCCCAGTCCCATAATCCATGGAATCATACATCAGCAGTGTATACATCAGCACAGGCACAAGGTAACCCTCCAAGATGCTTCAATATCTTTGTCTTTCAAGATTCACCCCAAAGGAAAGCAATGACAGACAACTCAAGTTGCATACAGGTGTATCGCGGGAGCTTGCGTAGGTCTTTATATTTGCTTTAAATGAAGAAAAAAGAAGAAAAAAGAAAAAAAAAAGAAACAAAAAGAAAAAATACACATGTAAACTCGTCGTGGAACAACTGATCAATGCTGTGTAGAAACTGGTCTTGCAACTCTCTGGATGGAGGAACCATGGGCTGTTTGGACCCTTCTTTTTCACTGCTCTGTTTTTGCTCCTGTTTTCAGCCGGTCTTTTGCTGGTTTGGTTTGTGGATCCAAGCCAAGAAGAGCGATGCTTATTTACAGTACTTCTCCAATAACTGTAAGCCGGTCCTCTCTGTCACATGGTAGAAACTTTGTAAACTCATGGAGTTGAAGAGAACCTGAAGGATGGCTAAAGGTACTGGGTGTTTATTAAGCTTTACTAACTGGCGGTGGCTCCACTGTCTTTTATAGTTTGTGTGGAAGCAGTCACCTGACTCTGGCGCAGGGAAGATGGACCGCTGAACGCTGATTACTAACTCACTGTTGGTGATACGCTATTCCACTACGCTGGCAACGCACACGCAGATCTTTACAAATATTGTCTAGTGTCTAATCTCCCAACAAACACACGAGATGCCTTCATCAGGGAACATTCAACTGGTTGGTGTCTGTCTCATGTGCGCTGATGGGATATTTTGGCGTGATCTGGACCGTGGCAGGACGGCAGCAGAATGGAGGGCTTTGTCAGCAGCTGCTCTCCCCTACTTGTCAACTTTCACAGCCTAATGTGCTTTCATAACGCTCCTATTTCTCTTCTGCTCCTTGCTCTAGATGTCAACTTTTCCCCTTTCTCCAGGCTACTGGATTCAGTGCAGGATTGGGCAGAGAGGAGCAACATCTGGAGAACAAAAAGGCGATCTGTTTCCCGCTGAAAAATCCCAGGTGCCATATCCCATGGTTACTTTGCACTGAATTCCTCCTGGTTGAGGATCCTCTCTTCCACCAAGAACTGACAGTTTGGATTTCTATGTTGTGGCTTTAACAATATTGTGTAGTAAATATTCAGAAGCTGGTCTTTTAAAAAACAAACAAACAAACAAACAAAAGCCCCCAAACCCCCAAGATTTTAACAGTGCGTCAAATACATCTTCAGTATGACTGAATTAGTTGTATAATTCCACAGGGCACGAACACCTCTAACAGTTTTTCTTCATTCAGAGCAATGAATTCACTTTAGAGGAAGGTTAATTACAGGTAATCGAGCTTCCCATTAGCAGAACACCGACTCTGCCGGCCGCTGCCCCCAGCCTGCCAGGGGGCTGCTGCTCGGGACCCTTTGTTCTCTCTGGCTTCCTCTTCCTACACTGCAAGGGGACACCGCACCAAATGCTCCATTCTTCTCGGCCAGAAGAGAGAGGGGAAAAAAGCAGGGAAAATGGGTCCTAACCTACATTTCCACTTCCTAAAGCCTTTCCTCCTCGTGTACCAGTGGATGTCCTAACAGTGACGATGCCAGCCTTGTCCCAGTGGACCATGTCCAAAGGAACATCCAGCAAGCCCGCTCTCTCTTTAGAGCAGGCAAGAAAGAGCTATTTGCCAAGCTGAAGACAAGCTTCTTGCTTGTGTCGAGATGTCCTCCTTAAGTTTACAACAAGCATAAGCAGTAATTAAAGTGGCTGATGCCAAATCTTCTGCTTGAGCGGCGATGGCAGCACGACCAACCACGGCTGTTGCTGCGTGGCTGGGGTGGCCCTGGCGCTCTCTCTGGTGCGGCTGGATCTCCCAGGGAGTGTTTGATGCCATCACCTTAGCTCCTAGTGCTTGAGGGAAAAGGCAGCAAGAGCAAAGTTTCACTAAAACCCCAAAATCTCACGCTGGGCTCACACTCACAGCGGAACATAAAGTATAGGGATTTTTTCTTGTTGTAAATTAAAACATCCTTTCAAAGTCCAGATTTCCAGGCAGCCTTATATACAGTGTGTTTAATTTCCATCCACTGGAGGCTAGAATGGAACCCACGCGGCAACCCATCTGAGGATTTCATAAGAAGGAGACAAGAACAATAGGTCTTCAAAATACAAGAAGACAAAACCTTATGGGAGTTAACAACTGGTCTAGATATTACAGAATCACAGAATGGTAGGGGTTGGAAGGGACCTCTGGAGATCATCTAGTCCAACCCCCTGCCAGAGCAGGGTCACCTAGAGCAGGTTGCACAGGAATGCGTCCAGGCGGGTTTGGAATGTCTCCAGCTATGGAGACTCCACCACCTCTCTGGGCAGCCTCTTCCAGTGCTCTGCCACCCTCAAAGTAAAGAAGTTCCTCCTCATGTTTAGATGTATCTGAGAATATTCCCTGGAAAGGAAAGTTCATGCTGGGATAAAGTCACCCGATGTGTGGGAACGTAGGAGGTCTGGATTTGGTTCCTACCTCAGTCTGCATGGGTAACTTTGGACAGAATATTTAATTACAGTTTTCCATGTGTAAGATGAGGTTAATAAATACTCTTCTTCCGTAATTTTTTTTATTTGGTCTGTTCCAGCTTTGGAAGACAGCGGGCGATTTGCAAGAGGATCAGTGAAAGATAATTAAACAACTTTATATAAATCTATAAATAAGTTTATAAAGTCTATACCAGTCCTGACAGATGCAGAACACGTAAGAGCAGCCACATGTGCACAGGGGTATCCTTAAGGACTGGTCTATCTGTCCCAAGCAGACGTTGCAGGAGAGGACGTGCTTTCAGAGAGTCCAGTTCAGGAGCTATAACACCAGGCAGTTTCTTCCTCACGTGGACGCAGATGGTGAAGGAACAGACAGTTTCTTCAGCCCAGGGAAGGGGCTGAGCCCCGTTTCGCAGCCCACGCTTATCCCACCCCCCCGGTGCTGGCGGGGAGGCCCCCTCCTTGCTGAGCACCCGAGCAGCCCCTGCAAGCTGCACATTGCGGAGCAGTTGAACAGGCGTGCTCAAACAACGCCAACACTTCGTAAAAATGTTACAGAATCCATGTTTTAACATTCCCTTAAACTTCCAGGGTTTAGTGCATCTTTGATCATACCACACAGTTCGTTTTGCTCTCCAAAGCCAGAGAAACCTGGGATCTTTGCTACAGGAACCAGGGTCTCACGGGACAGTGGTTATCCCTGGGTTTACCAAAATGTAGCTGCACACCCCGGTCTGGGGGCTGACCATCCAGTCTATCCCGCAAACCTCCCGCCGACAGCGCCCACGGGCAGATTTAGGTTTGCTCCCCCCTGCCAACAGCCTAACTCAGCTGCCCTCTGCCCGGTGAGGCTCTCTGGGCTGCATCCGTGTCCCCCTCCCAAGCTGGGTTGCTGTCGCCACCGCTGAGGGCAAGACCTGGGAGGCTCCTCTTCTCCGCAGCCCTCGGAAAGACAAAACACTCTCCCATTTCTCTGTTCCCTCAGCCAAAACCATGGCGCCAGCATTCCTAAGCCTGGAGCACTCAAGCAGCTGAGCACCGAGAGATGCCCACCCCACCGGGAGCACCCCAGGGACCCCCACCGCTGGCAGGGGGGGTGGAGCGAGAGCCGCCACCCTGGGCCCACTGAGGGCTCAGCAGCTCCTTCCCCTGCCCTGGGGCAGCTCCCAAACCCAACAACCCTGCCATGCTGTGAGCCCAGCTGCTCCTATGGCTGCCCGGGCTGGTGAGACTGGGAGTAACTGGTATCGTGTTTAGAAAGCTTAAATTGTGGCCGTTGCATTTTGTTGTTCAAGTCCTGTGGGAAGAAGGTGCTACTTGTGCTCCTGATTTTTGTTTCTTTTTAAATGGCCGGTGGAGTCCAGAGATGAATGAAAAAAAGAGGAGTTTGTTCCTCAGGAGGGTCCCCGGTGCCTGCCTCTGCCAGGGGAGCACACAGGAAAAGCCACCCCAGCATCTCTGTCTGCTTCTGCCTCCACCCAGGCAGCTCCCTTCCCTCCCTGCTTAACCCCCGCCTTGCCACACACCACTCATCCATGCCTGCCACTCTGCTGCCTTTTCCTTTCCTTTCCTTTCCTTTCCTTTCCTTTCCTTTCCTTTCCTTTCCTTTCCTTTCCTTTCCTTTCCTTTCCTTTCCTTTCCTTTCCTTTCCTTTCCTTTCCTTTCCTTTTTTCTTTTCTTTTCTTTTCTTTTCTTTTCTTTTCTTTTCTTTTCTTTTCTTTTCTTTTCTTTTCTTTTCTTTTCTTTTCTTTCCTTTCCTTTCCTTTC
>VWZL01005242.1:534428-549477 GCA_013396915.1 Stercorarius parasiticus | reverse complement strand
TTGCTTTTCCGTTCGTTGCTCTTCTCCTCCCTTCCCTTCCCTTCCCTTCCCTTCCCTTCCCTTTCCCTTTCCCTTTTCTTCTCAGATTGAGAAAGATGTTTCTGTATTGCACTGTGAGGAAGAGTCAGCGGAGCCTTCACCCAGGGCATGGCCATGCTGCAGCACAACACTGGTGGCCAGCCTGCACAGCAGGCGAGCTCGGGGCGGGGGGGGGGCTTGGACCCCGCCCCCGGGCACGCCCCAGGCTTTGCTGCCAGCCCCTCTGGGCTGTGGCCAGCTAAAACACCAGGGGAGGGTTCGGCATCTACTGTGTCTACCTCCAGGTGAGCAAGGGATAAGCACGGTGTCACTGGCTCTCCGTGCCTGTGGGCATCTGTTATGGCTTGAGGAACCCACAACAATTTAATGTCGTTCAGACAATTATTCTATCACCCGATGACCCCTTCCCACCCAGGAAGGGGAACTGGGACAAAGCAAGGAAACCTGAGGGTTGATATATGAACAGATTTAATAGAATAAGACTAGATAATTAACATTAATAATACTAAAGAACCAGTATGGATCCTGATACCAATATAAAATATACAAGGATTAAGCTCAGCCCATTCCATCAGCAGGAAGCTGTGTACTCCCAGCCCTGGACAGCAAAAGTGGGACACTGCAAGCGCTGCGGCTTTGGGAGGAAGGGAAGGGCTCAGGGGTCTGGCACCGGGGCAAGAAGTTCCCTGGATCACAGCCATCATAGAAGAGAGAGAACTTCTCATCAAACTTTCGAATTTATATTGAATGTGACATTCGTGGTATGAAATAATCCTGTTGGCCGGCTTGGGTCAAGTGCCCGGGCCTTGCTGCTCCTTGCCCCTGCACCTGACGAGCTGGAAAACACTGAGACCTTGAAACCCACATACCATAGCTGGCTATAAAGTAAATATTTTCACAAATTCAGACACTAGAGTCTTCTAACAGTGCAGTTTTCTGAGGTATTAGAAGAGAAATTAGTCCTGTGTCGCTTAAACCAGGACAGCATCTCAGATGTCCCCAAAAGCAGAAAAGTAGGGGTTTTCCCTCAGAGCCTGGGACGGTGACAGGGCCAGGTCAAACCCTGTTCAGAGAAGACAAGTGAAATCCTGAGCCCTGGCTGGAGAAGAGACAAGAATAGTGAAAACTGGAGGCTAAGATGTATCAGAACTCCAAACTGGAAGAGCTTTGGATGAAATTATTCTACCTGAGTTCCCAAACTGCAAAAAGAAACAACTTCTCTGGGCAATAGTGGATTTCCAGCTACACACGGAGAGGAAATCTTCATCACCTGTGGGAACAGCACAAAAAGGGATGCAAAGGCCAGCAACTGCTTGCTTCTTCATCTTTTTCTCTGGGGCCATTGCAAGTCTTCTTTGACTAAGTATAACATTAATCAATCTAATTAACTAATGGAGGCAGGTAGCTGGGAAATCGCTAGACCTGTGGGGCACATGCCTGTTTTTTAAATGAACTCCCCACGGCGGGTAGATCCTTGCTTATTTTTTTCCTCTTTTGGCTTCTTCAAAATATTTTTCCACTGCGGGCATTGTACAGTTCTCCCTTGTTACAGTCCTTGCCATGGCCACTAGTGTCCACTTTCTGGGGTATTGTAAGCTGTGAAGGAAACAGGGAAGTGTGTGAGGCATCTCTAATGCACAGGAGAATTAAGCAAGCAAAAATAATGAGAATTAAGTACATAATAGCTCTGGAGTATCCAGGGTGGGGGAAGTGTGGAAGAACCAGATAAATGAAGACTTAACTAAAGTTTGCTGCAAAATGGGCAGGTCAAAACTTACCTACAAGCAAAAGCTTTGTTTTCTACCCATGCATCTATGCCCCTGCGGGGGGTCCTGACCCCAAACCCTATGGAAGAGCGAGCAGAAGAGCTGCTGGGTTTGCGCTAACCTGCCTCAGAGCACGGGGATTCCCATGCAGAACCATACCCCTGGGGAGGTGGAGAGCATTAACATCTGCTTTGGAACTTAGTAGGGAAAGAAAGCAAACGTGAGAGAGAGTATTTTAATGAGATGGGCACCACAGAGATCTGGAGGAGGCAGAACTTCAGGCATCCTTCAGGCATCGTCACAGGGAAGACTCCTGCAGTAAGGCTAGAGATGAGGGGTAGGTTAATGACAGACAAATAGGAACTGTCATGTCCTGCCCTTAGTGACATATGTCACTCGAACACATTTCTTATTGCCCCACTGTGACATGAGGAGCAAATCAGTGGCTCCTCTCCCCCATCCTGTGGTCAGAAGCCCACTGACGGTCCGTAGCAATGGGGACTCTTCCTTCCAGGCAGCAGAGAGCAAGAGTGAGTGGGGGAGCATGGCTGTGATTTGAGTTACTGCCTGGCACTCCGTGTGTCACCGGGGGCAAGACGCAGCTTTTCCCTTCTGAATAGGACCAAACTCTGCTCCAGTCTGGATTCAACCTCTCTGATCTTTTTTAAAAGGCATCTTGGCTTTTTCTTGACTAGAACATCTGTTGATAGCTGTCCTTTGAGGAAATGTTAACGGTGACTCCCATTCTCCTGGAATAGGTGCAGTTTCTATAAATCCCTGTGCTGCGAAGAGAATGGAGGAGGAGGAAGATGGGAGCAGGAATGTATGCCACCACTCGCTTCCTGGAAACAACTGCAGCTTCTTCTGGCTCACTAGAGTGATAGACTGGGAAGTGTGGCAAAACAGAGTGTAGTATTTATTTATGTTCTTAGTTTCAAACAAAACTGGTGAGGTTCATCCATGCTCAGCAATGGGTTTTGGTTTTTTTTTCTATAAAGTGTAGTAACCCTCTGAATGACAACGCTGGGTTCCAAGTCCACATTGCTGGAGTAATCACTCTTAGAGAGTCATCTCCCCTCTGCCTGTCCCCCTCTCCCAGCCCTGAAAAAAGCACTGGGCAGTATTTTTAAACGTCGAGCTTCCAAGGTGTTGTAAGTGTTAACCCTCTTTAAAAAAGCAGTCAAAAATACCAAATATCCCCTTTGAGACAGTGTCCCTCTGTCTCTCCACGCAGACACTCTGTGTTACCCCGAGGATGAGCCGGGCTGGGTCAGCAGAGGATGAGCAGAACAGGTCTGATGGCTCCCCACCTCTGCGCTTTGTCTCCTGATTGAGACGCTCTTTTGCTCAGTGGCTTCTGCACCCTGGTCAGCCACCGCGTTATGTGATGTTAAGCCAAACTTCTGACACCCCAAGCATTTAAGATATCTGCTTTGTAAGGTATGTATTTTTTCATGAATAAAACCCATTCCCTGTGTTAATTTTTTTTTGTCAGAAGGATGAAGGAGCGGAGAAGTGTCTGCGGAGAGCTCTGCATGTTGTTGGAGTGCTGTGAAGGTGCCATTGCCACCTTCACGAGTTTGGAAACATACTTGTTGCTTGCAGGTGATTTGAGTACAGGAGTTCCCCTTTAGTAACATCATGGCAAAGTTTGCACACTCCTTTACAGGAGCAGTGTCGTTCCAGCGGTGTAACTGGGATGGCTTATGGGCAGAAAGTCACTCAGGTGTTTGATGGACAGGAAAAGTACGCATATCGTATGGACAATACACAAAACCTCTCCAGCTTCTGTAAAACCTTCCTCCCTTTTGGGGAGTGGTCTGGGTGAATTTTCCTGCAACACCTTCTGTTTTCTTACCCCTTCTCCCCTTGTCCTGTAAAAGCACATGGAGGGAGGGAGCTCAGGGAACGTATCCCTGGAAGAGCTGCAGATGCCTCGTGCCTCCTGCCCTGCCGGGATCCCTGTTCGCCTGGGACAGACCTACAGTCACGACCCTCCGACGCCTGTTGTGTGTGTCACAGCAATCCCTGTCCCACTCAAGAGGAGCATCTGGCTTCTGCCTCCTGCCCTCCCAGCTCCTCCGGTCGCACGGTGCCGAGGGAGGAGCAGCGTTCCCTGCCAACACCAGCTGGTGAGCCACCTCCACCTGTCACCCTGAGATGAACATGGGCTGCAGGTGATAAAATGATGGCTGTCTCCAGCAAAGTCTGCGTCCCAAAGGCGAAACCCGCTCCCTTCTACAGCTCCTGGAGGAAAAAGTAACTCCTGGCTGCGGTGTCCGTCGCAGCACATCGCATGGGGAAGCTCAGCAAAACGGAGGGAGAGGGCTGTTACCGACTCTGGTTAAACCAGGAGCAGCTGTCGATGGTTTCATACCCACCTACCCCACCAGGACTGGTGAAATGGATATGGGGAGGTAACCAGGGTCTAAAAGCAGCCTCTCTGCTCGTCTCCCACTGAGCCCAGAGAGCGGCAGGGAGGATTTCCACTCGAATACCTACCCGAATAGCTAAAATCCTCCGCTGCGGCATGTGGAAATAGAAACCTTCATTTTCCCGCCTGTTAAAGCCACCTGCTGTTGTCTCCTCCTGCTTTCTACTTTTAGCTCATTAGTTCCACCACAACGACACTGTGCTGTCTCGCTGCCTTTTACCGAAGGCACGTCAGAGGCAACTCAATGCATCTCGGCAGCTGTTTGACCCCTTTGCTGCTGAAAAGCAGCGCGGACAAGCATCAGATCCCTGCTGAATAACAGCCCCGGGGAAGAAGCAGCCCCGAAACTCTGATGGCTCCGAACGCTACCGAAGTCTTTTTGTCACAGTCTCCTCTCATTACTTCTTCTGGGTGAGAAAGATGAGCCTCCGTGGCTGTAGCGATAATTTTATGAGTTGGCTTCTTAAATATCATTGTGACAACTGCTCATTGAAGGATGCTGCCAGCTTACTTTTTTGACTGTGATATCCATGCAAAAACTCCCTGTAATCTTCTACTAATCATGAGGAGTGTGAGTGGGACTCTGAGGAGCTACCCAGGAATTTCCAAAATTTCACCAGGTGCATTAGATCAGGCTTAATCAAGGAAAGCTCCGCTTCGATTCTCTTCCTTTGCTGGGAAGGTAGTGTTCCTCTGGAACAAGAGAGAACATTAACTAAATCAGTGTCACCTTTATCCTCGAAATACAGCTCCTCCTTGACAAAGATGGAAGAGAAAAAGTGTCATGTAGAAGGGATAGAATTAGACAGGCAGGATTTGCTGGATGTGGGGCAAAAGCTGACCACCATCTATGAGCTTCAGCGATGGGAAGAATAGTGAATGCACCAGAAGTGGAGAGAGAAAGGAGGCTTAAGGAAGGAATTTCTCGTTGCTTTGCTAAACCGTACTGGAACACGGGTAGGGAGAGGGGAAAACAAGCTGAAGACAGTGGTGCAAACTGGGAAGTTCAGAAGTAGCTCAGGAAGTTACGGAAGAAGCAGGAAGGAGAAGGAAAGGAAAGGTATGTGGGGGATGCAGGCAACAGAAGAATCTGTAGAACAACAGTTTGCAGAGAGAGGAAATTTTTGGAAACGCCAGGGGATGATCACGCTGTGGTGAGAGCAGGTGCTTGCGGAAATTTTGTGATCCCTGCCTATGGAAAAGAGTGGGACTGAGACAGATGAAGATGCAGAAGATGTTATGTTTGTCCAAGAAGTCACCTCTGGCAGTGGATGACCCTACCTGGAGCTCTCTGCTCGATCACAGCATTTTCCACAACCAGTGTCCCTACCTGCCAAGCCCCCTCAGCGTCCCCTCGTCCCTCCGCAGCACTGAGAACTAAGTCACCTCCTTGCTTCCAGCTACAGTGAAGTTTCTTATTACAGAAAGTTGTCTTGTGGTGAATCCATTTGTATGGTATTTTGCTGAGTACAAACGATTAACATTTGACTCAATAACCATGGAACTTATAAAATTTCAAAACAGCAGAGAGATTTGCAGAGAGGAGAAGGTGATGTTTACAGCCCTGAAAGGTTAGCAGTAATAAAGAAGCAAAACTTCAGTTTGAGAGAGCTCCAGAAATAGTTTTATTTTTCTTCTTCTTCTTACAACCAATACATTGCCTTTCTTCTGGAGTCAGGCTACTCTTTAGGTACTTTAATTAGTGAACAATATGGATTTTTCACTTCTGCCTTCCTTTTTTTCCTTTCCTTCATGCTGGCATGAATTCACTCTTCCTGTCAGACATCGGTTACTGCAAACCCACAAAGATCTCATCTGCTTTTAACTTCCTCCTCTCGGCTCAGGGTCTGCACTGCTTCTTCTCCAGCATAATGCCAGTTTCTTGCCAGAAACCGTCTCTGCTGTAGCTTAGCGTCTGCCTGAGCTTGAGAGCACGCTGACCCCCAGCTTCTCCGTCGGCGGCAGCTCCCTGAGCCCAACGGCTGCTCCACCCAAACTTCTGGTGAGACGTTACCACCACCGAAGTCCTACTCACAGGAGATCAGTCATCAAAACAGAGCTGTAAAATATCCGAGCGCTGTTTTTGAAGAACAATCCCCTGAAGGGACTGCTCAAGCATGTTATATTGAACTAGGCTTTCACCACCCCTCGTGCTGCTGCTTCTCTGCCCTCTCCAAACCCCGATTTGAACACCCAGGGTTTCCCTAGAGCAGCGGGAAGGCTCCAGCAAACCCCGACTTTCACCAAATCTGTTCTCAGAGGCAAGCGGGACCTTTGCAAAGGAGGAGACAGAGGCACGAGGAGTGCTTTCCCCCATAGTTCATTGCCTAAAGCACAATCGTATTCGTGCTGATGGGAACAAGTGTTGCACCAACTACTAGTCTAAAGCCGGGGTGCAGGTAGAAGGCAGTGCCCTGCGCAGGGGTCTCCAGGCATGAACCATCTATAGAAATCCTGATAAAAGACTTCACTTTCTGACTTAAGCCTTCTGGCGTGCATTGAGATGGCAAAAGGATAAAACTCCTGCCACAGGACATGGGTACCGATGCACAACAGGGCTGAAATAAACCCCACTTAAGGAGCAGAGTGATGGAGGCACAAAATACTCAGTAAAGAGGAGTTCAGTAAAGAGGAGAGGGGAGGAAGGCAGGTAGAGAGAACAGGAGACAGGGGATAACAGCTGGGGAAAGAAAATTGGAGCTTAAGGTCAGTAGTTGAAAAGGGAAGCAGGGTGGAAAAAAACAGATGAAACAGGAACAACATGACTATGAGTTGGGCAAAGGAAAGTAGAGACTGGGTATGAAAATAAGCAGCACCAGAGGTTTGTCATGCTTTTTCTGTGTAAATACACATCAAACTTAGCAACTAGCCACCTGTGCTGAGCAGCAAGGATACTGTTGCCCTGAAAACTTGACTGTGAAGGCATCAGGAAGGACAGGACTGTATTTTATGAAAAAAAGAGATGCTGAAGGGATCTGCAGTGACCATGATAGTACCTTGGGTGTGTTGAATCCAGCTTGTTTGTGGGGTACAGCTCCCACAAGGCGACTTGCTCTCTGGTTTAGCGCTTGCTACCCTGTTCCCTTTGGCTTTTGCTGGAGGAAAAGGAAACAATCTGAACATCATTGCCTAGGACATCAGTATTTCTAAGATCAGATTTACCTATAGCACTAGGGAAGGGTGGTGTGTTTTATCTATGCAGGGATGCAAAATACACTTCCTTGGGAACCACACATGTACACACTCTTCCTCTGGCTCCGCTATCTTCCCTTCAAGACCACAGCCAAAGAAAATATGAGAAGCCAGCACCCCTGCTAGGGGCATATGTCTGAATAGGCACAAGCTTAATAATGTCCCTATTTAAATATGTATAGAGCCAATTGTGAATTGTTAATGTAAAGCACGCACACGCTACAACATTTTGGGGTGGTTTGGCTTTCCCTTGGCGAGGTTAAGGCACCTTCCGTGAGGTCAATGCAAAGGAAAATACTGGTGTCTTCCCTTCTCCCGCTGCTTTGAAACCAGGATCTCTTGTTGTTTTTATCCCTGGTCTTTTGTGGCTACTGCAAAGGAGCATCGTCCAGAAGGCACCGTGTGCTGCTGCTCCCGTGGCTGCCGCCCTCCCGGCCCTTTTCCATCCGGGGGCCCCCCGCAGCAATCTGCCAGCCCTCCCCGGCCCCGGCGGGGGCAGCCGGCGTGGGCAGGGACCGGGGGCGGGGGGCCAGGGGCTGGGAAAGGATTTCGGTGGGGTGTGNTGCCAGCCCCGGCAGAGCCGGCCGGCCAGCAGCCACCCCTGGTCCGCCGGCAGCCGGCGGGGGGCCGACCGAAGCCCCTCCGGCCATTTTTTGGGGGAAGGGAGGGCTCCCTGGGCTTTGTGTGGGTGGGCGGCGGGAGGGCGGCGCGCCCTGCGCCCCTCGGCCATGCGGGTTCTGGGGCTGCGAGGGAGGCAGCGCTACGGGGGGGCCGGGGGGCGGCAGGAGAGGGGGCTTCACACATTCCTCCCCCACACCCCCGGGCTTTTCTGCACATCCATGCCTGCCGGCTGAACCTCACCCGCTATTTCAGCGCATGAACCGCCCCCTCCATAAAGCATCTGCCCGTTGTTGGAGGGGAAGGGAGACCGGAGGTGATGCCATGAAGAGTCCGACAACCCCAAAGCCATCTTTGGGCCCCAGCTTTCCCGCTCCTGCCCACCCACCGCTCCCGCTTTCCCAAGGAATCCAGAGCGCCGTCAACCCTCGGCATCTGCTGGTGCAGCTCTGCTTCACCCAGCCCTTCCCTTCCCAAGGCAGAAAGATGTCTTCCCTGCTCAACCTCCCCAAGAAAGCCAGTCCCCTTAAGACTTTGGCAGGTTTCTTAATTAATCGTTAGGCGGCAACTGTTGCTCTCTAAGGGGAAAAAGAGGGGGGGAAGCATCATCTATTAATTTTAAAAGCCTCCCCACTCATTTTTTGGGGTATGTTGTAGGCTCCTCGCAGCCGACACCCCCGCCTACTCAACTGGACATAAGTGAACTCAGTTCACCCCAAAGAGTTTTCTCTCCGAACCCCCGGCTGTGGGGGGACGGTGCCTACGTAAACCCAAGCTCCACTACGGCCCTTAAATTATCTGTTAGATTGGCCATGTGTCCGCGGAACCTGTTTTATGGGCTTGTAAATGCCATTAAATCTGTTGGGGTTTAGCAGGTAGTGCACATTTCTATCCAGCCTCTATTCAGGGACTGCCATAGTAAGCCAGGAATACAGAAAATTTACATTTTGGAGTTAAAATGGTGTATCCAGAGCCACCTACCACCCGCAGGAGCAGCGTAGATTTGACTCCATTGGTGGGGCATGGCGGTTCTTTCTAAAAAAATACCACATGATGAGTGGAAAAAGGATAATTTCCCCCATTCCCAAAGGGCAGATCTCTGTGCTCACACGCAGGTGTTTTGGGACGTGTCAAAGAAAAGGCAGCGTTTCATCTGTGATGCTAATGAGCTGCACTGGCCACTATGGCTCTATTTTTCCTCTAGGACTTGGTGGCTTTAGTCAAAGGCAGCCCCACCACCTCTATCCAGGGTTATTTCTTACAGCATCCCGCTGTTGAGCTTTTTTCCTAGGAATTGTTGAGCTGCTTCTTCAAAAAAAAAAAAACACCAGAAATTTGCTAGAAAGGAACATATTCTTATCTTAGGACAACTCCTTACTGTTAAGGGAGAACGTTGGCCACAGTTGAAAGGGGTGCAAGGTTTTGTGTTAATATATTCTCTCTTGGTGCTGTTTTCTGTTTAATTTGGTTACGTATACGTCACAGTTTAAAAGAGCAATTAACCATAACGCAGGTTCTCACTCCAAAGCAAGGAAAGGTTTTCCTGTCACTTGATTAGTAGTTGATGGGGATTTCTAGTGCAGTCAGGAGTAGAGTGTTTTGCCACATCTAAAACTTATTCCTCTTTTCTTTCAGGGACCATGTAAAAAGAGTGATGGAAAAGAATGGATTTCCTGGGAAGGCTAAGCGCTGTATTCAGCATTTAACTGCAAGAAATGCTTCACCTCTTGCAGAAAACAACAACACCCCCCTTTTGTTTCACCCTGTTGTCGCTGTTTCTTTATTTTTTAGATTATTTCTTAATTTTAGATGTACTTGTTCAGGATTTGAGAATGTTTGTATCCTTAAAGTGCATAAAAAAAATTAATAATAATAATAATAAAGATGCAATCTATAAGTTGGTTTTGAGATTACAAAATATTTTCAAAAACTTATCAGAAAATGTGTTAGTAAAAAATATTAGTAAATTAACCCTTTAGCAAGAACAAATTAATACAGGGTAAAAACTACACACTTAGGAAATATAATGCACATCCAAAAGAAAATATTAGCTTTATTAATTTAGAAATCTAACAGTTTTGAAAACAAACCCTGGGTTTAGTACGTATTCTAAAATTTCATGTATGGATTCTGCATGTACGATGTTTACAACCAGAAATAGTTATTTGATAACCAGATCTCAAAGGTGTTCAGAGTTTTCCACTGCTTGACCTACAACTTCAGAACTGCAGAGCAAGTCCTGGCTTGTTTTGCCTCTTCACCAGGCTCCGCAGAAAGCTTTAAGATGAGACTACGCGGGCACAGATAGGATGTCTTATGCTATAGGTTTGCAACAAGATGTCCAACAGTATAAAAAAAAAAAAAAAAAGAAAGAAAGAAACAAACAAACCCCACATTTTGTATAAGAATGAACCTAATCAATTGCAACTTTATTTGCAGCAGATGGAAACGGTGCGTGTCTGTACAATAGGGTTCTTGTGGGGATTTCAGGTATAAAACCTCGTATCTTTTTCACTCCTTTTTTTCCACTCATAATTTATAGTGAAAACAAAATCTTCCCTTAGGCTACAGTCCGTCTGTAAATCCTGAAGTTTTTTTTCTTCCTGCTCAAAACAGTTTCTAAGCTGTCTGGGAGCACGTATGGGGCAAAATGTATTTTTCTTATAGGAAAAAAAAAAAAGGATTGTTCCCTCTTTCCTAATTATTAGGACAGCTGAACTTTGAAACTTGACATTTCACTGCTTCTCATTGGAATACACTCATGAACCACTTCGAAGTTAGTTTTGAACCTCTGCAAGTTACTCACAGGACATGGGGAAAACCATAAATTAGGTTGACAGCATTTGCATCCAGAAAGCTGATCTGGTTTGTCCTGTTTCTTCAAAAGCCAGCATTCGAAAATCCAATTTCCAGCTCCCCAGCATAACCTTTCAGCCAGGCCAGGGAGCGATTTCCTAAGAAACTGAGCGGGCACCTGTTGGCCTTTGACTTTGCGGAGCCAGGAAACGCTTTTGTCTTACTCTTTCCACTGCTCAACTCCCTCTGCCCACACTTTTCTCCCACTCAAAGTAAATAACCACAACTTGCTGAAAACAGATGCACGTTCAAAACTAGCAGTGTTTGGGCTAGTTCGACCTTCCTAAAGCTTAAAGCAGCGTTAAAAGTGTGCGATTAAAATTAAAATGCCCAGATATAAAGAAGTGATATTCAATCAAATAATTAGATTGTACTGCTATGAAACATCCCCACTTATTCTTATTGTCTTAGAAATACAGATTTAATTATTTTTTCCTTTTTTTTTTTTTTTTTACTTTGAGTGATAAATTTCTGTATTTTTACTAACTTGCCAGTGCTGTAGGAAATTTAACTAGAATTTCCTGAATTTTAGGGTTCAATTAAGCAACTTGAACACTCAATTCAAGCAACTTACTTTACACCTATGTTTCATTACCATCAGAACTGGTATTTGGATTTTTTTGTTTGGAAAAAAATAAGATCATATTTTGACTGGAACCATATTTCAGTTCAAAATTAGGATTTCAGCATGGAGTATTAATATTAGAAACCCACACCAAGCTAAAACAGAGGGATACGAAACACTTCTGAATTTTTCCGGATCCATTGTTCAACGTAAGACAGTAGATCGAAGCGTGCAATTAACATTTTTTTTTTCACCCAAAGAACGAAAATAAACAAATTTTGGCATTTCTTTGCGAATGCAACTTTGACTGTATTTTTACGTCGTTAACTTATGGCAAAGAAGGTAAGTTTTAGCCTTGCCTCTAGCTGTTGCCTATGAGAATGTTTCACTGACTGTTTACATATAGGCTGGGGCTTTATCACAGGTCTGATGCAAGAAAGCTGAATTTTTTCTCTGGCCTCTGTGACCCCATTATGGTACTTTGTTAGTGTGTGTTCTGCGAGCTCTGCCTCGCTCCTACAGCACGACTATACCTTCAAACAATGGACTCCAAACAGACTTGCAAAAAAACAGCTTCAAACTAGACTTGCAGACTCAGGTTTACCTAAATACATAATTCGTTTCACGTTTGCCCGCTTGATTTTTTTAACTTTGGTTTAAGCAGTACTTTGAAAGCATTTAAAAGCTCAGATAAACTCTTCACTGCTGCAAAACTTTACAGAAAGCAAAAATATTTCTTGAAGCAAAACTTGCATCTGGAATTTGTAGAAACTACTACTTAGTCTAAGACATATTTGTGTGCCTCCAGTTGTATCAAGGATTGCTCAATTGAGATGTAAATGGAGCTTTAAAACAGGAACTAATTAGCATGAAAGTAACGCTATATGTATGCACTTTAATTTTGTCAGACTGAGACTTGTATTTATTTTCACAGGCTATGCCTTATGGGGATGCAGGGGATTTTTGTTTTACAGATCTCTTCTCCTACTTAAATACTTACTTTTGTAGAAGTTTTAGTTACTTGACTTAGCTACTTTTGGCAATAACTAGGCTGTACAGAAAATGTTTTACAAAAAATAAGGTCAGACTTCACTGACTAATTAACTGTCAGAGAACCACAACTTAGGGGGAAAAAATATAGGTATTTCCTTATATAAAAAGATTGTGCCAGCCATTTTATACTGACAATACCTACCCAAACGGATCTATTGTAATCAGAAGTTCCCTAACATTTTATACCGAAAAATATGTACAATGTACTAACGTAACCCGTTGCAAAGGAAACAGTTACATGGTATGGCTTTCATAAGAAACACAAAAGACTAAGCCTAATTTATTTTTAACTGGATAAAGAATAACTGAAACGACCTAATGAAATTATTCAGATGTAAGCAGTAATGTCTGCAGGAGGAGCCAGCAATCCTGCAGCTCAGCCTTCAACCTCACAGGTAGCTTAAAATTGCCATATACTCTATAATTCGCAGATTCAACTCTTCAGTCTGCTTAAGAAACAGAGCAGAAACAAAAACTCAACTGTATTTAACATTAGGTTGCTTTCTGATCTTGGGAAAAATAGTAAGTAGCAAATGATAAAATATATACTGCATTGGGAAAACATTTAAATACAAACATTTTAAATGCAAACATTCACAACCACATTCTTCAAAGGATACATGTATTAATGGTCAATTTAAACAGATATTTTTGTGAAGGTTACATTGAAATGGGAACACTTATTCCTGGCGAAATTTGTAAAAGACATAACCAAGATCTAAACCAAACTATTGCCTCAACTGGAAGGCAGTGAATTCTTATCAACCTCAGGCAACAGAATAAATATGTTTTAAGATAGTCAACCAAATTAAAACAACAACAAAAAAATTGTAAATGATAAAACTTCAGCAGCTAGCAGCTCAAATTTCACTCTAATATAACAAAATAACTAATTGATATCCAAAATAATTTTTTTTAGTATTAAAACCAAAACGTTGCAGAGTTTCTTTAAAGGCCAGCATTACACCAGAATTTTTACAGAGAGAGAGATGGGGATTTTCTTCTTATTAATAAGTAATGGCTACTTGGAAGGAACGCTGGGCATTAAAATCTAACCAGTACCAGGTATTAAAAAGCAAATTTAACACTCCTTCCCTATAACTTTAAGGTACGGAAGGTCCTGGGGCTGAATTCACCATAGACCTGTGATACTGCTGGCTGAAAACACCACTATCGTACCAGTAAGGCAAAACAGATTCTGGAGAAGAGGGTCTCATTGTTCTCGCCAAAGGGATTTCATGCTTGGGTTGCTGCCCCATTTTACTCCCTTACTTGATTTTTTTTTTTTCCTTCCCCTCCTTGGCAAAAGATGTCCTTGATCAAAGGATGAGCAAACAAGAAATATATTCTGATCTCTCTAAAATGTAAAAAAATAAAACAAAACAAAAAAACCTCAAAAACCCATCTGAACCGAGTTAAAACATGCTTAACTAGCGAGAAACACTTTTACTTCTGAAATAACGCCTTTGTTTTCAGTTCTCCACTCCTTGTAAAAGCCCCACAAAATATTTTGTAGCTAGAGGAAGCCATATTGGCAATTCTTCCTGTCACTTGATCAAATAAACTTCTGAATTTGTCTGGCTGTATTGTACACGATATATTTATATTTTGCCTACATTCTTTTGCCACCACAGTTGCAAAGATCTCAGGTTTCGGATATCAAACTGAAATATGATAAGTTCTATTTTGAAAGTCCCACTTTAAATCCAGCTGTGCCAAGCAAAAAGTACACTGATGAAAAGTTTTATGTGTGTATATATATACTTAAACAAGACTGTAAGCTATTTTCACATAGTTTAAATGTACGTGATCAAATTTTTGTTTTGCAAGATCTGATTGCAAATGTTTGAAAGCTGAAAATAAGATAAAATGAGTGATAAAGGGATCCCTGGACAAAATGGGAAAAAAATAATTAAAATAAAAAAAATACTTACTTTCAAATCAGCATGCAGACACTCGCTCCACAGTCACAACGTTTTATATACCGCAATACTTATTTAGAAGTTGTTTGTATAATTTTGATACAGTAATACTGCGATAAGACTGCATTGCAAAATAAAGAATTCCTGTAACTTTCCGGTAAGCAAAACAGCACAGACAACTAACCTCTTTATAATTCTTTTTTTTATTGGGGGGGAAAAAAAAAAAAAAGAACCTCAGGACAGAGCTGGCTACAATGTTTTATCCCAAACCCTAAAACTTCCGACGCAACCGTGTAATTGATCCGCTCCCGCTCACACCGGCACAGCCGCCGCCGCGCTCCCGGCTGCCTCATTCACCACTTTTTCGCAGGATTTTTGATACGGCCGCTTTCGGTGGAGCCGGGTCCCCGGGCTGCGGCAGCGCTCCGCCCGCCCCGGCGGCGCCGGGGAGCCCAGCTGAGCCCGATCCCGGCCCCGGCAGCCCAACCGGCCGCCGGCACCCAGCCGCCTCCGCCTCCCCGAGCCGCCCGGCGCTGCTCGCACCGGGAAGGGTGCCCGGACCCCCCAGCCCCAGCCCCGCCGGGGCTGCCGACCCACACGGGAG
>VWZL01005242.1:507061-529782 GCA_013396915.1 Stercorarius parasiticus | reverse complement strand
TTTTTTTCCGCGTGAAGCGGCTTTGCGGAGGTCTGGTGGGAGAGGCTCCCTCGGAAAAGATGGGCTCGGGCTGTGCTCGGTGTCTCCTTTCGGCTGCCTTCCCGCCCGCTTCCGCGCAGAGAACCGCCCGAAGTTGGAGGCCCGGCGGCGCGGGGGGCGGCGGGGGCTCCCTGCTCTCCCTCCCCGAGACGGGGCTGAGCCCGGCTCCCGCTCACCCCCCTTCCTGGGAGATCGGGGCTGGGGCGGAGGAAGGGGCCCCGCCGAGGGCAGCCCCGGATCCCCCGCGGCGGCGGCTCCGGCTCGGCCCCGGGCGCCGGGGCTGTGTCGCCTTCCCAGGCGCCGGGTCCCCGCTCCGGCGGTGGCCGGGTCGCCGGTGAATGGGCTAACGTGTTGCGCTCCCGTTTTCCTGCTGTACAACCCTGCAAACCCACCCCGGGGGACGGGGACGACGCACAGCCGCGCTCAGATATTTTTTCCCCGTTTCTCTATCTCTGCAGGTAAAGTGGAGCTGCATGGGAAACTCATAGAAGTTGAACATTCAGTCCCTAAAAGACAAAGGTAATTTATTTTTATTTCTCTCCCCCCTCCCCTCCTTGCACTCAGTTACCCAGTGAGATGCGATTTGAAAAATGCTTAGGTTCGTGTTTCTCCTCCTTGTAGATAAATGAAACGCTTTCTTAAACCCACAGGCGTGCACTCTCTGCTGTCCTAGAGGTTTTCTAGAATCACCCCGTGTATTTCTAATGTAGTGTCTTGGCCGGGCAACAGTGGTGGTATTTAATTTATTTATTTAAAAAAAAAAAAAGCCTTTTTGTGGGAGAAGCAAATTATTATGGTCTGATGGCAAACGACTGTGGAGATCTTAAAATTTAAAGTTCAGTGAGAAGAGTTAAAACCTAGGTGTTAGGAGGAAATGAAATGTGGTGTTGTGAAGTGTGTAACGGGCAAGCACATGAGCTTTGCTCCAGCAACAAAAAGCATCTTGTAAATACACTGGTATACATATTTTTTTGATCCTGCCATGTTGGAGTCTGCAGCATTTTATAGGCACGTAGTAGAAGTCTCATCTGTGTTTGAGAGGATTTTTCATCACTGTTTTGAGCTGGTCTATAGAAGCAGCAGGAGAATGACTTCTTCCCAATAAGGACAGGATTTATGCATCCTTAATTTCTAAACGTATGTTTAATTTTTGCAAGGTAGTAATTTTCTTGGGCCTCATGTAAAGAAGCTATACTTGCAATAAAGCAGGGTAGTATTTTTATACTGCCTACAGCAATTCAGCCTGCTTCTTTCACAAATACTTAGATTATAGAAAACCTGGCGTGCACTAGAGAGTAAAAGCAAAATAGATCAAACTTTCCACGTGCTTGTTCCTGTACTCCATTATTCAATCTGGGAAGTATGTCTGTCTGTATAACTTTGTTAAAAGGGGTTTCTACTATTTCAGGGTTATTTTTAAAAGTACAGTCTTTTTAAAATACTTGGTTTGAAAAGGTGAATTAGCTGTCTTGATGGGCATTGTATCTTGGTATTACAAGAATTAGAAGTTTAATCACTATTTAGTGTTACAGGAAAGCTTCACTTGAGAAAGTGTGGAGGATTTCTGCTCCAGTAAAGTGGTGGTGGGAGCCACTCTCTGGACCAATTCATAGATTGCTAATCTTTATGGTTATATTTATTTGATACTCTTCATTTGAAATTAATATGCTGTATGTGCTTCTCATTTAATATGCAACGTATGTGGCTTTGATTTACAGCAGCCTACATTTCAGATCTTTTGTGTATAAAAATACTGTTGTAAATGGAATATATTTTTAGATTTAAGGAGAAAATTCCATGGGATGTATAAGAATTGATTGTTTCCTATTAGTCTCTGTAATAAATAAATTTGTTATCATGCTTATTAATCTTAAGCTTGCACGAGTAGTATTCTATTTATGCTGTAAACTTGAAATCACTGGTGGCTCTCCCAGCTTCTTTTTATCATTGTTTAATGTGTTTAAGAGTATTTCCCTGTTCTTTAGCTGTCAGCTGAAATGGTGTAAAAGTCCATTCTTTGTATTGGGTAGCATGTCTTCCTATTTGTGAACTAGTAATTATCAGAAACATGCATCTGTCTGTAACTTGTTGAAAAGAATTCTGCACTGAACTTAAGCGCTTTTCTAGGCATGCGTTGCCTACATGTAGGCATAATATTGAAAAAACTGCAAATGTAACTGTATCAGCATACCCGTATTGCTTCCCCCAAAGCCCATATTTGTTAAAACACTGCTTCATCGAGCAGTATCATGTTGGAATGTATCAGATATGGTTCAGATTTATACTGCTGTTTAACAGAAAATTAAATTGCATTTGTCGTAACTGCACTTCCTTCCCCTTTGTTTCCGCTCCCCCTCTCCCAAAATCAAATATAGAAAGCCACTTAAAATTCATTCAGTGGCCTCCATATGTAAAAGGGACTCTCTTGTTCCTTTTATAGATGTCTAATGCTTTTCATTTTTGGGGGTGGGTCAGAAAGCTGGAGATTTTTTTCCATGTTCTAAACATTGCTTACTGGGCAGCTTTTAGAGTTGTTAGTTAGGTACGTGTAGAACAACAGTTTTCAAATGTTGAGCATTTTGGTGAAACTGGTTATTAAGACTCTTTCAAAGTAACTTATTTGAAGTCTTTGTATCTTTTTATACAAGGGAAAGGTATAGGCAGCTGGGGGGTGTGTGTGGTGTGGTGGTGGTGTGTGTGTCGCCCACCCAGTGTGTTTGCAGGCTGTGAGGCCGGGGAGCGCTTTCCAGAGAGCCCTGTGCTCGCTCTCCGGCCTGGGAGATACGGTGGGAGCAGTGACGCCATTTGGGGGGGAAAAAAAAAAGTGGATGTATCGAGTCTGTCTTTCAGCATGAGTATACGATTAATAGTTTGGTCAAATGATTACTTCATAAGAGCAAAAGTTGTTTTCTAGCGCACTGAAATTATTCAATACATCGTATTGACCTCTGCTGCTGTGAGGCTGCTTCATGGAGAGTCCTGGCTCTCCTCCTTAAATATGATTTTTTTAAATTTTTTTTTTTTGTAAGAGTATATTATCACTCACAAAGGTAGTTCGGGGCTATCTTTCTCCAGGGGCGGCTGAGGTGCATGGGAGGAAAAGGGTAAGGGTTTGGTAATCCATATCCTTGTCACATAAAGGAAGGTCAAGAGGTGGTGTCAGCTAGGGTTGCCATAAAGTTGAGCTGAATCCAGAAGGTGGTGGAGTGTGCCTGGCTTGTTAGTCAGGGCAAAATTCTTGGGCCCAGTAGTCACTGCATTCCAGCCCTTGCTGGATCTTCAGATTTGAAGTGGGCACACCCAGGTTTGCAAAATTACCTTCCTACCTGCTGTGGAAGGAAGGAGAGAGTCCCTGTGTGGCTTCCTCCCTCCTCTCCCCCCCTGGAAGCGTTTAAAACCAGACAAGGGGATACGCTGCGGTTGAAAGAAGGGGCCTGGTCAAGGTTTCCTTGATGGAAGTGTGGAGAATTATTTTGGGGGAGGTGCAAAGTATTTAATAAGCTCAGAGTAGATTCCTGACTTACTATTGAAATCTCGAGGGAATGCCAAAGGAATGCAGCACTTCTGCATTCAGACCCCTCGGTGTGGAGGAAGGCTATTGCAATATTTAAAGGTTTAGGTCACTTTATGCAAAAGTTGGAGAAGGCATTGTAATAATTCTGACTGCTAGTCATGCTCTGTGAGGGAAGGCAGGGCACTGTTAGTCACGATCACTTCTTAGATGGGCTTTCTTCTCGCAAAGCAGCGATGCGGGAGGAGGGTGGTGGCAGCCCATAGCGTACGTGCGCCCGTGCCCATGAAACTTGTGGTGTGAGGCTTTGGGTACTACCTCCCCGCAATCCAAGAGCAGCTGGTATCTCGCAAGGCGATGTACGCTGCAATCTGATTATTCAAATGTCCCTGATGTCACTTGTGCATGACGAGGGGGGAGGGCAGGCGCTAACTCTGGGCACCTGGGGATGTGCCTGGTGCAGTCTCCTGGCTTCCACCTCCAGGTGGGCTTCCCACCCAGACCTGGTCCACCACGTCTGCTCCTGGGGCCTTCAGGTGCCTAAAATGCTCACACCATCTCAATTGTGGTAATGATGAGGTGTTTTTCCAATTAGAAGGCTATTTTTTTTTTTTATTCCACCCCCCCACCTCGAGGTCTCTTTGAGAAAATAAATTCACTATGTCTCTTCTGGGGGGGTTGTTTGAGAGAGGAGCAGGAGAAGAAGGTAGCAAAGGTGCGTCTTGTAGGTAGTGCTGCCTCTTAACGAGCTGCAGTGACCTGCCAACTGTGCTTCGCTTCTAATGCTGAAGTATCTGAAGGCTGATTTGAGGAAAACAGGCCCAAAATACCTCATGCAACCATCTCTGTTCCAGGGGCGAGCATTACAGCTGTTGGATGGGCAGGGGATTGTGTTGCTAATTTTCAGTATAATGAGGGTTTGTATCTTGTGTGCACAAGGCGGTGGGAAACGGCTTTGCGAGGCTAAAGTATGTATGGTGGCTACAATGGTCACAGTTATTAAAAAAATAATATAGTGGCATTGATTTTTAGTTTTGCTTCTGTAAATGTCAAGCAGGGAGAAACGTGCTGCATGTAAGAAGATATGATAGAAAATATGTCACTTATTAGCCATATTTCTGCTCTTTTCCGCTGAAAAAGGCGGAGGACTGCGCCTGGGTCCAAACTAGAATGTTTTTGAGAGTGAAGGGCCAAAACTTTGCATAGTGATTTTTGGGTTTTTATTCACTGTTTCCACATTTATTTTTGCAGATGTGAACAGGAAATTAATTTTTTCTTTTTTTTTTCAATCTTTGAAAGTTTACAATTAAAGTGGAAACAAACCTGGAGAGTTGTGGTGATTCCTACATGGACAATAAGTTGTTATGGCAAGAACAGATAGTTCTACACTAACCACGTTAACTATTATGTTGTTGGAAGTTTAATTTTTATAACTCTTCATACTGTTTGATCGTTAATAAAAAAAATAAAAATCCCTTCTTGTTGAAGCTTTTAAAAGCTAAGCTGGAGTACATGAAACACAGCATTAAATGCATGTCCTGAAAGGTTGGTCCTGCTCTTTTATTGCTATCTTCCCTTTATAGAGGGTACCCTGACAACATACTTCTAGTGGACCTTAAATTGGGCGTAGATACGGTAAATTTTGGAGGGGTGGAATAAAAAAATAACATTTTGGCAGTGTAATTCAAGGGTAGTAAAATATAATCAGGAAATGTTTAAATTTTTTTATTTCTCACTTCCCCCCCCAAGCATGGGGTAATAACATTTTCCACATTTTTGAGACCCTGAAGGTGGTATTTTTGTAAAATGGGGCTGTGTTCATTTCAGTTGCTCTTTTAAGTGCAGCACATAGGACACTACAGTGCTGGAGTCCTTTTATGGCTTCTGGCTAGCTACTGGGTGGACTTCAAATGCTTAGTTTTGACCTGAAAAATTCTGAAATGGCCTGGGATTTGCCTACCTAACAGAAAACTTGAAGCTTCCCATAATGGCCATGAGAGAGGGACCCAGGTGGAATTAAAATACACCTTATACTTAACCACAGACAGGGGCAGCCCTTCAGGGAACCTCACAAAAAAGATTCTTTGCTCCTTAAACCTGCTCCTCTCCTTAATGTCATCTTAGCTTTTAGGATTTTTATCCCCCTGGGATTTTGGTAACAAATATGTAGTGCCATGGAGCACAGTTAAAGGCTTTTTTCCAGTGGTTTCATCCTTACACGAGCCCGGTGAGACAAGCACAGGGCAATATTGATGAGGGATTTTTTTTTTTCTTGTAATTGAAGAGTCAAATTTATTATTGGAATTTGGTTATTCAGAATCAGTAAATAGATGGAGAATGAGTGCAAGAATTAAATGCTGTAAAATCTAAGTAAAGAGGATAACTTATCATGTTTTATAGAGGGATAGGTGGAAAAGTGTGAATAGGATTGATGTGCTTGGCAATACTGAGGTGCTTTATGTAGTTCCAGAGTGCTTCAATATGGTTCTCTTTTAATCTGTGTTCTTTCATTTTTGTTTTCATATGCAAAATGTTTATTTGCACGTCAGTCCATTCTTTATCTCAAATGATGCAGAGTATAGAATTATATGTTGTTATATGCTAATTACTGTTGAACGCTAAGATAAAACCTTAGATTTTCCTTATTTTGTCTAGAAATGTGACATTGTTACCAGAAATACTTGTGTGTTATTTTGTAGTTTTAGTCTGACGCTTCTATCCCTATCTTTTTTTTTTTCTTTTCTGGGTATGTCAAGTATATGCACTTGTATGCCTTTTCATCCTGCATCTTTTGCATGAGTCTTATGTTTGCTGTCCAAATAAAGAAAATATTGTTAAATATACTGTCCAAAATCTCCCTAGGTGTCTGGGGTTGGGGTGTATTGGGGAGGTCAGTAAACCCAGTGCTTACTGGTGCTACCCAGCCTCTCTGGGCATGTTTATCCATGTGGCAGTTTTTTTCTTCTCATCACCTGGAGTAAGTAATCTGGCTTTGAAAAGTTTCTGTATGGGAGCAAGAGCTCCTGTGTGTTTGGGCATATTTCAGGTAATTGACAAAAAATATATGTTATTGTATTCTCTCCTGGTTTTGCTTCTTTCTAGATCTGCAATATTGCTTTATGAGTGTATATTGAAAGATGCATACATTTAACCAAGAAGAAAATCTTGATGTCTATAGTTGGATACTTGGCGAATAAAGTGTGTTGCTAGGGTCAATATTAGGGTAAATGTTAAGAGTGGGGCCAAAAAAGATGTTTTCTTTTTTTTTTTTCCCTGCAAGTGCATGGAAATTTCAAAATGGAAAAATATAATAAATTAGAATAGTTATTTTGCTGAGGTGTATTATTGTGGCAGCTGGCACAAGGGAAACCTGTAGTATAAAAGCTGTCTCCTGTGCCAATGTAGCCTTAGCAGCCATGTGCCTCTTCATGGTGCGGTGAAATCAGCATGAACCAAAACTATCCTTTTGCAAATCTGGATGGAAAAGTGCCTTTAACAGGTAAAATGAGGCACTCTGTATTTTTAATTAAGTTCAGATTTGGATAAGAGCACAGATACCAATGAGTCAAAGAGGGACCTGTCTCTTCTTGGGTATGGGACTAAGTATTGAAATGAAACTCTCTTGAAATGAAAGGTCTTCAACTGGGAATGGCCTTACTCCATTTTAATTTTTTTGGTGTCTTGATCACTTTGTGACTGTAGTCTGAATGGTGAGAAATAATGCAGAGAAGTGTTTCAATGAGAATGCCTGTGTATATGTGTCTGTGTGTGTGTATATGTATTTATACACACACACTCTTGCATTTTAAAAGATTATATTACTATAAAATAATTTTCATTTTAAGAAGAGACCAGCTAAAAATATCTGGAGAATTTACAAAAATAGTAAGGGAGTGGTTTTTTTTTTTTTGCTAGTACTAGTACACTTGAACACAACTGGAGCTGAATGTTCACTTTTGAAAGATTAACTTTCATGCTCAACTGAACTTTAGGAACGCTATTTTAAAATATGTAGTCTCTACCATGTGTCTAATACATTTTTCTCCTTAGTGAAAATAGCTGTGCTTTATTGTTTTGGTAAATTGAGTTTATTTTTAAATGTTAAGTGTACAGGTCCTGTAGGTTATCCCTGAAAAATGGAGCTTGCTTCACCTTAATGGAACCTTAAATATTGTAGCGCAGAAATCAAAATCACAGTTACAGGGAACTCCAGTCTGGGTGAACAAAAATTTCTGTGGATAAAATCTTAAGTTATTAGTTGGGTTCACAGTGGCTTATTTTCCTGAAACTTCATGTTAAATGGCAGTTGCAGGTGAAGTAAAAAGCTTGTTGTGCTTGGATTTGGAATTATCTGTTAAATATCTAGCCTGCGTGGATCAAGGTGGGAATGTAATTTTCCAGGAAAAAGCAGGGCGGGAGGGCTAGCTATGAGAAGGAGGCGGGGGGGAAACACCCAAAAAACCCCAAAACAAACTATACTGTTGCTGCACAAAACTTTCATCCTGGGGCCCGATCCTGTGCCATTGCTGCCCCTCTCCCCTGCCCTAGGAGGAAATCCTTGGTGTGGGCTGTGGGGAGACTCTTGAGAAACAGAGTTTGCAAAACTGCTCTTGCTTTGACAGGGAAAATGCATATGTGATCAAGCAAAGGCAAAAGATACAAGTTGTTTTGGTTTTGTTTTTTTTTTTTTAACAGTTACAGAACATATCATCTAGAGATTTTTTTTTGACGATAGAGTGGATTACTTGGTTTATGCACGTAGGGGAGATTCTCTGTGTGATGGTGGCTTCCTGGTTATTGTGGAAGAATAGTACAATTTTTCCTCCTACATCTCGAGTAAAAATTTCAAAACAATGTCTCTTTATGACAGTGCTCGGAAAAACATAATCTGTAGGATGTTTGAGGAATTTAGGTGTTAGTTTAATCCAAGAAAATAGACTACGCTTACAATGTAAACCATATCTTGTTTTTTTTCCTGATGTGAATTAAAACTCTGATAAACACGCTTTAAATGATTTTTTTTTTTTCACTGAAAGTTTTGTGGTAACCTTAAGTGATGGTTAGAAAAAAATATTAAAATTTATTTGTCTGTGTCTTGGAATATTGTTACTAATTTTGAAATAATTCTTCAGATGAGTTTGCTAGCTGTGTACCAGGGTCGCACAGGTTCCCCTTGCCATCGAGGCGCTGGTCTGTTGTTACAGATGTGCACTGCTCTGCTGTAAAGGGCACATGGTTCTTTCCTACCCAGGGAACTGGATCCCTGAATGAGCCACATCTTCCTTTGTGGAAAACCAGCGCTCTGGGGTGCAGAGGGAGCTATTCGCCAGGGTCAAGCGAGAGGGATTCAATGCTAAGTGTCTCTTTGAGGTATTGATCACAGCAGATGCTGGTCAACAACAAGAGTTCTCATACGGCGAGCTTTGCGTTGATAGGAATTTGGTTATTTTAGCAAGTTATACGTGGTGGTGGGTGGTAGCATAATTCGGTGACAGAGGACTAAAAAACTGCCATTGCTAATCAGGAGATACTCCTTTTGACCCTAACAGAAGGGCTGGAATATGTCCTCGATACTAGTTTGTTACGTGATCGTATGAACTTTGCACCTGGGCAGAAATTCTTAACGTGGGATATTTTTAAGTGCAACTTTTAAGGACGATAGGCATTTAACACTGTCTACAAATGGAGATTCTCTTTCAATTTCAAATACGTACTCAGAGATGGTAAGCATGTAGTTTAACGTGTGGTCTGTAGATTTACTAATATGTAATGAAGGAACTGGAGGAGCTAGGGTACAGCGCAGGTGTTTCAGTTGATTCTAATAAGCTGTACAAAATACATGAGAAATGGACAGCTCTTAAAGTCAGCGCAGAGATATTTTTTTTTAAAATACTATGTACTCATTAAATTTCTTTTCAGAATTTAATGCTGGTGCTCAGAAGCTGTGGTGTAAAATCATTCTTATGCTGCTAATACTGGTTCATATGAAGATGTACCAGAATGCCTATCCTATTAAACTATCTTTCTTAACACCACCCCCCGACACCCCACCCCACCAAAAAAAAAAAACCAACCCAAATCCCACAACCAACACCGCATTAAGTTATGATAGTCAAAAAGTAGGTGACCTTCATTTATTTAAGAGATACTGTTTGTTTCTCAGTGATGGTCTGAGTCCTAATAGGAAATGTTGAGGTCCTGTCCTGTTTGGTAACTAGTTTTGGGTTGCTGCATATTTTGTTTGCATTAACAATGTGTTTACTTAGAGTGAGTTATATATCTCTATTTAGAAGCTTTCATTTTTTTTGTGTTAGGCAGATGAGAGGGAATTTTTATAAATAATGTGATTTCTACCCCTCCTTCCACCCTGGCTTGTCTCGTAAATGAAAGAAATTTGTGGAATATACACTCTTTGTACAACTGGGCTCGATAACAGTTGTTCAATTAAACCCAAGGCATGAGCACAATCATCCATTCATGTACGTAGCATGTGCTTAAGCCATATAGAGTGGATGCTACACATCACTCCTTGGAAGTAATCTTGGGGAAAAGATTTAGAAGGCTTATTATAATTTGTAGAGCCCCTCAAGCTTTTAGACTGAGTTAGATTGCTTTACTTCTGTGTTGGGCTAGCCTCAGTAAAATCACAAAATCACATTCACTTGCTGTGGTTGGCTTTCGCCCGCCTCGGTGGCAAATAATAAGCTTGTGTATGTTGCTTTTCTTCCTGGCCCTTTCGCTCGCATCACCTGGCCCGCACAGTTTGCTTGCTACGACTGTTAGTGTTTTTTGCATACGTTGGATTAAGTTCAGCATCTTAACGTGAAAATGCTACTTCTGAATGCATGAACGGCAGCACAGATCCAGCCCTGCACGTGTGGTTACGTCAGTCTCCTGCTGTATAGCAGTGCTGTGTTTTGTACTGCAGCTCTTCAAAATGGCTTTTCAAATGAAAGTTCAAGCTATCTTTAACTTTTTAGCTGTGGAGCGTTGGTGGAAATCGCATGTGGTTCTGTATTGCAGAAAGCCGCTCTTTGGTGTAGTTCTGACTTGTGTCACTGGGTGTATCGTTTTGGGTGGTACCCTTTTAAAAAAAAAAAAAAGAGAAAAAAAGAAAAGGGGAAAAAGGGCAAGGCATGGAAAAGTCTGTCCAAAACTTAGTCATGTTTCACCACGATGAAGCCCTGCAAGTTCCCGAGGAAGAAATGGAATTTGAGCAGTGATAGTCTTCTGGAGATGGCTGTGGTGTGTGTCCTACCTGATGAGACTCGGGCTAGGTGAGCAGAGCTTTGCTTGGTTCTGGGAGTGAGGGGGCTGAGCAGGTGCCCTGACCCGTTTCTTTTCCCTCTAACGTGCACCTCTATGAACTTCCCTTGTTCCCTGTGGATAACGTGCATGTGCTTATAAACTATTAAAGCATGTCTTTGAGGTTTGGGGGAGGAGAGGGAGGGAACGATTGCTTTGTTTTGAGACTTTTGGTGGCTCCAGTTCTGGTTGTTACTGGCGATTGTCTCTTATTGTGTAGCCCAGTACTAGGCACGAAGCTGATGCCGGCATGGTTTGAAATGAGCTGAATTTTGGGGGGGTGATAGTGGGGGAGATGAACAAAGAAGAAATACAAACAGTAGTATTAGTAGAAAATGATCGGTAGCTCCCAGTGATGATTTCTTTCTGTGGTTGAATATTTATCTTATAACATCATAATCTTCCTTGTGCTGACTATTTTTTTATTTGTAATTTGGTATTTTTAGCTTTCTCCTGCCCTTTTTCTTTAAAATGTTCTTCTTAAATCCTCAATTGTTTTGCATATCTATATGCAGACAGCATAGTTGAATTTCAAAGCTTTGAAAGACGTATTTAAACTGTGCTCTCAGGTAAAAGCAACTTGGTCTACTAGTGGGGGCAGGTACCACCTAATTTAAGCATTTTTGTTAACAAATCAGTGCTGTATGATTGTAAAAAGAAGATAGTAATTACTGCCTTGGTGTGATAATAAGTTTGCACATTTGTATACAAACTAAATTTGAAGTAATTAACTGCTAAATAATTGATTTAACTTGGTCAAAATTATCATCATCATTCATACGAGCTTCGTTCCTAGTCTTAATTTAAATATCTAGCAAAATAGTATGCATTTGAAAACTACGAGTTACTAAATGCAAATAACCTTGAAGTTGTTGATGATTAACTTGTAAATTATTCTTATGAATTAACTGGTTAGCTGTAGTATGATATAGGCCTTTTCTCTCTGCTTTGAAACTAACTGATCCAAATTTACAATTTTGCTTGATTTAATACAAAGTGAACTAAGATAGTGTAAATGTTAAATGTTACGCTATATAAAGAGTGTGGTTTTAGTGCAGAAATGTAAGCTATTTTTTGTTCTCTGATCGTAACAGTGTATTTAAATTTACAGTGACGGTGAAAAAGTCAATGCTCGCTGTGATCTTCATCCTCAACACATGCACTATATCCTGTTTTCTTTGAAAAAGGAAATTAAAAATAATGGAGTTATTTAAAAGGTGATAGTGGCTATCCTATAATTGCTTTGTGTGTCACTTCTTGATGGCATGGCAGTTTTTTTTATAGTATTAGGAAAGTAGGGGGAAATTATTAAATATTGACTGTAAAGGTTACTAAAGAAAATACACCTCTTATGTACAAGTAATTTTTCGATATAATTTGTCTTTGAAAGAAATTGTAAAATTGAAATGTTGCATAACTTAGAACTTGTGAACAATTGAATTTTAGTTGTTGACTTTTCCAGTTGAACAGAACAAAATGATACTCTTAGGCTTTTGTTAAGGCCTTGTATGAAAGCTCAGGGATTGCTTTCATATATTATACCATGTAAGCCTGTGTGCATTAATCAAAGCTGCTATGACAAAAGCACAGAAGATTGTTTTGGTAATTCCTAAAAATGAAGTTTAGCAAAATATATAATTAACAATATTTCTAAAGTGAGTAAATTTAAAAAAGTGAGAATGACTCTTCACGCACAAACTGTGATGCTTTAACTATGCTTGTGAATGTGCATTTACTAGTGTAGATGCACTCACCCTCGCCAAAATTACTGCTCTGTAAAAAAAAAAAAAAGAGAAAATAAGCTTTGTAGACAACAGAAAACTTTGCATGGTTGTTATTACTTTATAAATGTAACTTCTTAAAACATGTTAATCAAAAAGTTAATTTTTTTTCTAGGAACCTGTCTTTAGATCAAAACTTAATGTAGAAAATATTGTGTGTGCACACGCAAAGTGTGTATATTATTTAGCTCTGCATCCCAGCTGAAAGATGGTGAATTCCACACTTTGAGGGTTTAAAATTTTTTTGAGGGGAGAGTACACGGTTGTTCTAAATAACACGTAACTTTTTGCTGTAAGTACAGCTATGGAATAATTTTATTTGGCGTGGGTTCTGTCCACACAGTTTTTGTGTAATTGAATAGGATTTCATTTTTGGGGGAGAAGTCTTCAGAGAAAATTACTTAAAAAAATGACAGTAATGTCCGAAAACCTGAAGCCTATTTTCCTTCTCTTTGCAAGTAATTTAAGTATAGAAAAAACAATGTCGTCTTTTTTTTAACTCCGCATCTGATGACATTCAGCATAAAAATAACAAAGCGAAACGGCAGAGTGGCCACTTTCTATGACTTTTGGATTTTGACAGGGCAAGAGAAAAGAGGGAAAAGTATTTTGTGGTGATAGTGCAAACCCCACGCATTCTAGCACTCCTCTGGATAGTGGTGTTATATCTCATCTGCTTTAGGTCACTTAATCAGTTTAAGGCCATGTGGAATTGCCATTAGTAAGGGCCAGCACTTGAGTGCTATTTCTTCATGTAGGTATTCAATTAGTTCAACAAAGTGTACTAGTAAAATAATTACTAGAGCATCAAAGTGCGAATTGGTACCTGTGCAGTGTCTTAGTTATCATTTGCATCAGTTTACACTTTAAAAGTTGCTGTTGGTTTTTTTTTTATTTTGTGTGAATAATGTTTATTGTACCAAATCCATTGAGGTGAAATAACTTATTTTAAAGCAAAAATAATAGGATAAGTATGGTAAATCTGACGTTTGTTCTGTTGTAAGACTGGTGAAGTCTTCTACTTAATCTATTCCTGTTACTGTGGTCTAGAAGATTTAAAAGAAGCTATTTGTCTTGCCAGTGTTTTTTAAACTTTTCTTGGTTTGTCTTGAGGTTGAAGGGTGGAAGGTAGTAATAAGGAAATAGATTTATTTTTATTTTTTTTAATTTAAAAAGGAAAAAAACACCTTAGTCACATGAGCAGACTACCTGCAGGTCCTTGTACTTTGCTCACATGATGAGCATAGTATATATTTTAAATGCTCAATTAGCACATCAATATAAAGCTGTCCTCTTGAAAGTTGAGTAATATACATGCTTATGAAAAAAGTAATAAAAATGGAAGCTTCGGCCAGAATAGATGCTGAGTGAAAGCCATGCATGCATGTGCATGTACACACACACACTACATTCTTTAAGGGTGGCTTTAAACACTGGAAAGAGCCTGAGATGTGGGCTGTACATTTGAAAGTGTTGGTTTACTCTGTGCTCTTGTAAACTCTGCTTTTGGTTTATTTTGTTCGTTTAAACACTAGGACTTTATTCATATTTTTAGATATTATATAGACAGTTGCCTAAATGAAGTAGTTTGCCCTTGTTAATATCCTTTTGTATCACGGCAGAGACTTGAAAATGCTATCGAGCCTGCCTGTTAGCTGAAGTTTACATATAAACTTAAAATCAGACTAAGCAAGACTTTTCGTTTATTGCTGTTACAGTGTGTAAGCTTTTCTTAGTTAGATCGTGCAGCACGAGTGTTTCAGTGTGTTACTATTTCCCAGACCCCACAGGAATCTTCATTTACTGTGATCGCTTTAGGAATCGGTACATTAACTTGCATCATTTTTTTTTTTTTGTAGAGTAGCCTGAGAGAGGCAGCAAACAGGCTTTTCTTTAAAAACTGTGTGTGGGGGGTGGAACTGCGAGGCAGTGGAGAACTATGCGCTGGGGTGGGTCCCTCAACTACCCTAACACCTCCCTCAGTTTAAACTCTAAAGTATCTTGCTCTCAACCTGAAAGGTTTAAATTGGATATTAAATACCAAAAATGTAGCAAATAGAGGTTCCCGGCTCTTTGAGCCTTTGTAACAGAGGTCTTGCATTTATACATGTACAGTATAGAACGAGCAACTCTTGCTATTTTATTTCCAGCCTTATTTTTCTTCTTTTCCACCCCCCAAACCTGAACTAAATTTGACTGGTTCATCTGGAGCATAAAGTGAACTTAAAACTGAGTATGAACTACTTTAGTTTCACTTGAGCCTGACCTGAAAGAGACCAAAATGGGTTAGACTCCCTGTCTATAGCTGTGGTGAAAGGAGCCTGGAAAGTATTTCCGATGTTCTCTGCAAAACACAATCTCGTGGTTGAGCAAGTTGGTCTGGGGAGCATGGTGGCTACTGAGTTTGCCTATGAACGTTGGTAATTTTATTTAGATATTTCAGTCTGAGAAGGGTGAATCACTGAGCTACTGTAAAGACATGATCTAATCTGGTGCCGTACCTCCCGTACCAAAAAAAAGTTGCCAAAACTTTTATATGGTACATGCTATCTGTGTCACTTATTTCCATGGGGATTCTAACTGATGTGCAGACTTTGGTGGAGTAAGTGATGGTAGTAGGGAAGACATGCAGAATGAAAGCACTGTGAGGGTATACCCAGCAGCTGCTTTGTAGAACAAAGTATCTTGTTGGCTTTTTTAATTATTCAAGTCTTGGTACCCTTTTTTGCTTGAGAAGTGACACTGAAGTATCCTACACCATTTCTTTCTCTTCCTTGGGCTCTTTAAAAGGAGCTGAATTCACTGAAAATTAAAAAAAAAAAATAATTAAATCTTTTTATTTCCCTATCTAGAGCTCCTCAGCCCCTCACTTGGCCATGTATTGCAGGGACATCATGCACAAGTTTCAGTCTACGGCTTCTTCTTACAGCTGATGTAAAACTTCGCAGTTAGTCCGTAATGGAAATATTGACTGCTTTAACTTGCAGCCCCTGTGGGCACTATAGAAAGAGGTGAAGGGAGAGAAGAAGCCTTTAGCTATTTTGGTGGCAGGAGGAGAAAGATAAAAGATGAGCATTGTGTCCCGTCATTAGGGGATTACTAGTTCATACCAGTTAGGAATTTAAATAGACAATTTCTTTTTTTTGCATATTTAGAAGCACTTTTGCACTTAAAGATGTTATTTTCAGTCTTTCATATATCTCCTGAGTGTTTTTGCTGTTATCCACATCCCAGTTAATTGCAAGTTAGTGGTGGGGTGCGAGAATAAATGGCAAGTGACCATAGCTCTAAAATGTTTGGTCAACAAAATCAGCTCAGTAGTACAATTGTTTAAGGAACACAGACCCCTGCTCTGGGGAGGAGGAGAAAAAGAGAAATTGTGGCATTTAGCAAAAAAACCAAACAGCCTTCTACCCCCCCAATAATCCACCCCTCAACAAACAAGAAAAAAAAACCCACCAAAAAACCTAAAACCAACACAAACGAAAAAAGACCCATTTCAGTTTCTCCAAAGAGTTTCTGCATGGAGGAAGAGAAAAGACTTGAAACGTCAGAAGCCACAAAGGTAGATGAAAGCCCATTTTCCTAAAGTATACTGGAACTTCCCATTAAATTTAAAGCAGTGCTTAATTTTTTAATTAAAAAAAACCCCACACAATCTCAACAGTCTTTTCTCATTAACAACACGTGGAAAATGATTATTTATTTTTTTTAAATGAGAAATTCAACATTAATATCGTAATGGCAGAATCTTTAGAGTTTTCTTTTTACAATGTCTTTATGGACCACTCAAGGGAATTTACAAATAATGAATATAAGCTTTTAGTCTAATTAGTGATGTGAAGAATTGTTGAACTGAAATCCTGAAGCAAATGGTAATAGGTAAAAGCCTACTATCTGGCTAATCCACATGAACATAAGAACTGCAGTCTGGCTTATGTTGGTTGATTTACCTGCTTTGTTGGACGTGGCAATATAAATCTTCTCGTTGCGCTTCTGGAGCTATCGTGTCCTGTCCACGAATATCCAGTCTCTTTCAGAGCACTGGAGTTTCTCCTGTGAGGAGAGCGCAGCCCTGTGCCCAGTTGCGTGGCTGGTGGCTTTAGGGAGCGGAGCTGATGGTGTACTGGCCCCGTGGCCAGCTTTCTGATCGTTTGTCCTGGTGGAAGGTAGTAAGCAAATCCGATGTTTCACAGGCACTGGGAAGACATTTGATCATCAGCACAGAGGGATCTGTGAGGCAATCCAACAGCCAGATTTTCCTCTTCAATGCTGAGATAATACACCTCTCTAAAGCGGCTACTTCGGAGGGTTGTATGCCTAAGATGAAAGGGGAAAAATGTAGTTAGGAGCCAACCATAATGTCTTCGATGAGCTTTAAGAAAAAATTTTCTTTGTCTAAATTTTATGGGAAATCCTTATTGTGAGTGTGAGTACAGAGTGCTTTTAAATCCAGGTCTGGGATAAAATAAAGAGGCAACACAAAGAGAAGTATTGCTGCAGTTTGCCGGTGGCTTAGCCAAGCTTTGTCTGCTTGAATTGCTGAATTGGGTCTGAAATTGGAGCAATAATATTTCCTCTTCAAGTATTCTGCTGTCCAGATCAGTGTGTAAAATAAAAAGTGGTGATGTTTGTTCACAAGTCAGTATTTGAAACCATTCTCCTTTCTTCTATAGATAAGGCATCAAGATGAACTTTCTGGTTCACAAGCTAATAGCTTGATTTGATGAAATACAGTAACTGTGTCATCAGTGTGCCTTGTAAGATACACTAGAAATTAATTACTTTTTAATAGAAGTGATATAAAAACCTCTGTGTTTCACTTTACTGAACCTGAGTGGGTTTTTAACAGAAATTCAGTAAACCTGCTTTCTAGGTAGGGAGTGTGACCCTTTGGTTTTGTATTTACCAGAACTACTTCTTAGGAATAAGCAAAATGAGATATGTAATTGTGTGTGTTTATACATATATAATTTTACATATATAAAAAGATGACTGAGAATGCACATTCAACAAGCTTTATTTGGGTGGACTTATTACTATTTGTTAGGTGCATCCAGGAATCAAATGTGAACAACTTGAAAAGACTGAAAAGATTGCTTAAACCTACAGATTTTTAGTGAGAAGTCATGAGGCGGGCAGAGACTGCACCACCTCTCACAGAACAGCTACTCCAGTGGCTTAATCTGTATTATTACCTACATTTACCATGAAGAAAATGATAAGGAGAACCCCTCTCCCTCACCTTGTAGCTAAAAACTACTTCTGCTTTTTTTCCCCAACCAAACTACCATGAATTGAGAGTTAAGGATTTTCTTTTTTTGTCCTGTAAACCTGCTTTCCCCCACTCACCCACTAGAAGAGCATCAAAAACACTGATTCACTCTGCTGTGATCAAGCATCAGCTACTCGAAGCAACATGAGGGGGAGAAATTAATAAACTTGGTGTGTGGGGGTAGCTTTTTGTGTTGGGTTTTTCCTGCCTGTTTTTATTTTGCTGGCTGCAGAGTAAACAATCAGACACCTCTTCCCCTTCTGTAAATTCAGTTGCTTACCAGCGGTTTTCTATTTGGCTATAGGAGTTGCTAACTTTGTTTCTATGGCTGCTCACATCGGGACTCCTTATATAGATGTTGTTTGTTACCGTGTGGCATTAGCCACAGTCCATAGTGTTTTTTTTTTTGTTGTGCGGTTTGTTGGGTTTTTTAAATATTTCCTCTCTTGTCTATAAGTTTGTGTTGCCAGTGAAGTAAGCTTGAGAAGTGATGGGTTTTGACTTCACGCAGCTCTTTGGAGCTCAGGGAGAAAAAGGGTGGTTTTGGTGAGTGGGTTTGTGGGGCATCACGCATAGCTGTCAGAGCTGGGGGACTACGAACTGGGAGTAACAGCACTTTTAGTGCTGGTGGGAATCAGCATACTCGGCATCTGTGCTGTTGATGGGAGGTGCCAAGACTTTTTCCAGGTAACCAGTACAGTGGTGCCTACCTAGAATGGATGAAATGAATAAGCACTTGCTCTCTGTGCATTCCTAAGAGTGGAAAAGGTAGGCCATTTACTTTCTATCCCGTAGGTATTGAGTTCAAACAATTGAATGGACTAACATTGTCGATGTTCACTTGATCTCCTTTCAAACACGTTTAACTCTTTCCCCATAGACTCTTGTTAAAAAAGAGTAGGTTTGCGCTGTGCGGGTTTAAGGCATTAACATTGTGTGTAGTTCATATGGCTGCTGAAATAAGAGAGTATTACATGGCATTACTGTTGAGAAATGGGAATTAAGGAGTGGGAGGCAGCAGGTCTCTGGGGGGGAGGGAGGATGGTGAGAAGGGTCTGGTAAGAGTGTAGGTACGACGACAGTGTGGAAGTGCAGTTGCTCTGATACTTGTGTGTATGCTCCCCTCTGAAACCCTCCAATTTTGACACACCTATGAGATACATCATGCGTTACAAAAAAAAATCAGGACTGTGAGCAAAAGCATTGATACTTTGTTGTTCTTTGTTTTATAATTTGTCTATCTTCTGTTTTTTAAAGTTATTGTCCCTTAATGGGAGGTGCAGGTCTTAAGTGATTTGCCGTGCTAAATGTCACGTAAAGCACCCAGTGAGATTGTATTTGTGAGTGGAAGCACATAGTGAGATTTTACTTAATGCAGGGATGCAGTAATGGCCAATTTTCAAGACCTTTTCAACCCAAGAGGATTTTGATATGTTGAAGGAAAAAAAGTGATGTATATAAGGGAGGGCAGAGACAGAAGGAAAGAGTACATATAAAAGAAAGAGAATGCTGAAATTGTGGGTTTTCGTCTTCCCTCCTCCCACCACCTTTCCCCTAAGACGTGTTTAGTATTGTTTTATAAGTATGGAGGGCTCTTGTGGGTCAGGAGCACTGTGTGTCCCTGCGTATCTGTTCTCTGTGTTTGCATACGAGAGATTACCCCTTCAGAGATCACTAAAATGGCTTTTAGTAAGTTATCTATCTTTATGGTACTTCACCCTTTCTGTCTCTGCGCACGCATGTAGCACAAATACGCTGGTTTCCTCGTGAAGGGGCACAATGATGTCTTTTTGTTTTACCTGCTTTCAGTGTTGCAGAGATATTAATGTCCCCCAAACATGAGGGTCCACGTCTCAACATCCCCAGAATAAATACGTTGACGTATGGTCATCAGCAGTGGCTTGAAGTAACTGAATACAGTTACCTGCATAATACCTGAAAAGAAGAATTAGAATGCATGCAATTCCTCTTAAGTAAATTATTGCCAAATAATTGCTTATGGACTAACCTTATACAGAAACCAGAGAAGTCTGTTTTCTTCTTACCCAATAAAAGGTGGTTTAGGTGTCTTTGAAAAAGAGAAACAAGTGGGAATACCTGTTCACATACTGTGAACTATAGGTAGCTTTCAAAAACCTTCATAGGATACAGAGCACAAACAAAATTTACCCAGATTTTTTTTTCCAGTTGACACCTATTTGCAATGCCTATTTAGAATGGAAGAAATTGAGAAATCTGCCTTAAATGGAAAAAGTGCATACAAAAGGCTTACATGAGTCGCGTTGAGATATGCTGGCAGTGTTTTACTAAGGATTTATTTAGACTAGGTGAGCTATATATTAAATCAAACTATTGGAATAAAATACCTTTTCGGAGTTTGAAAGGATTATTTCCTGTCTTACACACCTGGTATGACTGCAAGTAGTTATAAAGTAACAAAACTTAAAATTATTTCTAAACAACATAAAACAGAACCCTCTGTGGGTTTATGCTGACTGGGATGTGAAAGCTATAGGAGCTGAGCTTTGCATATACCGTACTTTGCTGAAGAAAATAGGGTTATGAGGAAGATGGAAAACACCTTAGAAGAGCTGACACTGTCTGAGACGGGAGAGTGTTTCCAGGAAGATGCTCCTATATTTTACCCCACCTATTGCGTAGGGTTCTGTCCCTGTACAAAAGCATGCTTTCTGAAGTCGGAACCCACCCTCATGAAAGCTGCTGCCACACCAGCAAATTCAGTCAGCCCTAGCTTTGTCCCTTACCCTTTGCTATACGTTTGCATTGGGTTTGGGATTTTTTCCAGAGGAAGCTGAGAGCTGATTCTCTGCGGGCATGCATGCAGTGTAAGCGAGTGCAGATCGCTGGTGCTGCCCTGCAGTGAGGACCTGTACGGGGCTGCCAAAGTGCAGGAGAAGGGCGGGAGGAGCGACCCCAGCTCTCCGAGCAGCAGCTGTGCAGGTTATCGCAGCGCATGGGGGATTCGGTCTCTGCTCGCTGCCAGTTCAGCGCTCGTTCTGGTCCTGGGAACACAAAAGCACCTCTGTCACTCCTGTCTGTTCTTTCTGTCTGGGGAGAAGGGCAGAGGGGGAAAGGGGTTACAAGCTTTGTGTATTTTTAGGCAGTTTTAAGAAATATATTTAGATTTTTTTTTTTAATAGAAGCTGATAGTAACTGAAATGGAGACATCTCAAAGGTGCTCGTGATCTTTTATCTTACACTGGTTCTGTGCAATTCTTCTTTTCACCAGGCAAAGCTTTATTAGCATTTTTCCCATTGCTAATTGTGATACAGCAATAATGTTAAAAAAAATATTTTCACGTGCATCAGTAAACACTAGACTTCAAACTTGTGCATTGGGGGACAAGCTAAAATTACTTGCAGCGCAGCGAAGCAACTGTGATGCTGTAAATAGTTTCAAATTAAATGGTTCATATAGCTATTTTTGTATCTTTGAAGTGACCTTTCACTTTTGTACAATAGGTGTCTCACTATTGCCATAAATTGAGGTGCACAGCGGGACTGTACCCGTTTTGTACTTGGCTTGCCATTTCCTTTGGCTCTTTATGAATGTGGTGGAGGAACTGGTAATTTTAAGGTAGTGTTTCTTTGCTCCTCTCCCTTCCTCCTCCTCCCTTTTAGGATGTTCAAGTTATTTCTGTCCTACAAATGTTGGCTGGCAAAAGTTTTAAATTGCATCAAACTTTTCAGTCCCTCGAAGTCGTGTGGGAAGAAAAAAAAAAAACAAAACCCAAACCTTGTGTTATGTCCTTTATTGTTGAGTAAAAGTAGAGATTTTTTTTTTGTCCATCTTTCAGGTGTTGGGCAGTAAAAGAGAAGATCTGTAGCTTTTCTTTCTGAAATGAAATGTGAGGTGGTAGTTGCGTAAAACTTGTAAATGTGCTTCTGGAAAGGACTTTTTCCTCTTTTCCTTCTCAGCGGTGGATATTCACTTCCCAGCATGAGCATTTGTTGCCCGGCTGGGTGTGGAGCTGGGCTGAGACCTGTTGTTGGTCTGCTGGCTGGGCTCTTGCGTGCTCAGATCCTTCTGCGAGTGGCGCTCCTTGCTACAAAACTCTCATGAATTTTTAATTTGAATCTACAAGTGTGAGAGACTAATGGCATGACACAGTTCGAAGCACACTGAATAGTGTATTAGCTGCCAATTTTGTGGTTTGGGATTTTTCTGCATTAAATTTCCCAGTATTTTTAATATTGAATGTACATCCCCCTTTATGTTCTACTTCAGGACCCAACTTTCAAGTTTCAGGTTGCTGTGTGAGATTGTTTTGATATTTCAGAGCAGTACTACTTTCACTACTTTAGGGTGACTGTGCTTGTAGCAGTATCGCTAGCTGAGATTACAGTTTAAGGAAACCTTTGCGGACTTCAAGGAAATTTTCCCCCTTTCCTGTTACAGTGAAGCAGCTCCTAAGTCTTTCTTTGCTTTATTGGAAACGAAAGCTTAAAGGGGGCTGTGTGCGGTTTGGGTTTTCATTCTCCCTTCCTTGCCTATTTATATGATCAAATGCTGAAATTTGGCTCTTACTTGCTTTAGAGGGAGTGAAAACAGCTGAGAAATGCTTCATAACCCAGGCCTGTTCATTTTTTTTTCTGGAGAAAGCACGCTTGTCACTTGATCTCATGGTCCACCGAGGTGTTGGGGGTGACACCTCTGCCCGAGGAGAAGTTTGGGCAAGGTGGCTCTGCTCTGTGAGCTTCGGCTGGGCCCCAAACAAAGCCTGCTGAGAAGAGCATTTCAAGATGTAAAACGTGTAAAAATTCACTGCAGGCCTGGGTGGGTGGGTGG